>JBBPBX010036875.1:3663-14270 GCA_038048925.1 Garcialebias charrua | reverse complement strand
CTCTGTCATGCATTATGGACGGTGAGCTGCTGTTTTAAGCAACATAACTCAACATTTTTTTGTTTTAATACTCATGCATCACTTTACATAATACTTTTCTGCTTCTTCGATTCAGATACGCCTTCTCTGAAGATGGTGGACCGACTATCATCCCCAGACCGGACCCTTACATTCCCATTGGCCAACGGGATGGACCCAGTCCACTTGATCTTCATAAAATAAATACCCTGTATGGCTGCGGTGAGCAACAACAACAACAAAACTAAGGAAGTAAACATCTGTTTTTATAAAATTATTTCTGAAACTTGTGCTTTCTCCACTCATCTCTGCAGGTGCTAATGATTAACCGAACACAGACGTCTTTACCGTGAAGTCCTGCCAGATGACGACATCCTTTATGCCAGTTAATGTTTTTATCAGACATTATTTTTTATCAGAAACGTTGTGCCATCTTTTAGATTGTGATCGTTCCTTTTTGAGTACAATCTGCTGATTGCCATTAAATTAATGGGTTAATTAACTTTAAAGAAAAAGCACGCATAATATAGTGTCCCCAGTGCTGAAGCTTTTTAGAGAACTTATTTTAGTTTCTTAATAAGGCTGAAGAATCTTCTGCCTCTTTCGCAGCTTTTTGTGATTTTAAATAAAGAAAATGCAACAGACTTGTGTTTATTTCCCTTTTTTGGTGCACTTTTTTATTTTTATTAAATTTATTCGTTTTAAAATATAACAAAAAAAATCACAAATGTGACTATACAATATTTAGATATAAAATGAAGGGTAGCAGAATGAAGAGAAAATCTTATTAAATCTGCCCCCTTTTTCAAACAGTCAATTCAAACAAAAAAATAATAATCAACAAGTAACAGAATACAAAAGAATAACTCATATGATTATCGAATTACATGATAACATGCAAAAAACTATTTCATATGTATTTTGTAATAATTTGCTTTTGATCAAATTCTTAAATGTAAATAATGATTTAGCATTTCTAATTACAGTATCCAAATCATTCCACAAACCAATTCCCTGAATTGAGGTTGACCGACCCCTCGAACTGGTTCTATACAGTATTTAGGTTTAACAAAAATATCTGTCCCCTTTAGATTATAACAGCTTTGACGTTTAACAAAAAGTATTTGGATATTAAATGATAGTTCTTTTTTATGAGCTCTATACATAACTTACTTAAAGGGTAATTTTGTACCATTATCTCTGGATTTCCAAACTTTCAAGTGAGGTACTCAATTTTAATAGCGATTTCTTTGAAAATAACAAATCTTTGTCTTTTTCTTTGCATTTGTCAAACAATGCTTTAAGGTACAAAAATATGGATTTGTTGAGTTTATATTTTGATTTATACATTAATTCTTGCACTTCTAATATTTATAATTTATAATTTACTCACCAGCAGGTTGCACTGTTCCTATAATTATTAGTTGGATTTTACACATTAAATATTGAATCTTATTTACTAAAAGCTTAATTTACATGACTTTTAATTGCCTTTTTTAAGCTACATGAATACAAACTCTTACAGTTTGTAACTATTGGAAAACTCAAGGATAAAAATAGTTGGAAGTAAAATGTTTATTTAAAAAATAATTTGTATATCACTTTTAATAATTCCACAAGTTAGTACCGTTATGTACATTCAACAGAAAAACCTGTATTTTAACCATTGATCCAGACGATAAATGTACAAAAAACCTACAAAACACTACAAAACTATCCTCTGAAATACAATGGATGAATATTAAATGTGAAATATTAATAATAAATTTAATGCATTTTTGTACACATTTGGAATGTACATTTCCTGCTCAAGGTGAAATTACTTGACAACAATTGGATAAATAATAACTTGGCAACAACATAAAAAACAGTTGATCTCTTCATTTTCATTAAACTACATTTGTATTTGTTTGAAAATGATTTCTTAAATGTTATTATGAGAACTGGTCTCAGTGTAGCACCGTTTGCTTGCATTATTTATCTCAATTTAGGATGAACATTTTATTTTTACTGTTATCGCAAAGCTAACCATTACACAGCAAAATAAAATAATGTATTTTGACATTTTAGTATTTGTGGCATTTCCTACGTGCAACGTTTGTGTGGTGTTGGGAAATTGACAGCTTGTTTTTTGCCTGTATTAGACAGCTAGCATCGTCTCATAGTCTTGCTCATTTGCATTTTAATTTTATTTCTTATTGAATGTTTTTATTTATTTTGTAAAACCCTCTATTTTGTAAAATATAGTTATAATCATTATAACTACAATAATACGTAATGTACAAACTCGTGGAAAGAAATCATTATGACACTTTTCCACGAGTTTGTACGTTACGTATTATTGTTGTGTTTTGTATTATTAATAAAGGTCGACAGAGACAGAGACAGAGGAGACGAGGAGGAACAAACAAAAGAAGGTGGTAGGAATTGATTTTGGTGGATCTCCTCTTTGGGCCTTCCTCTGTGTCTTTTTCCTGGCAGCTGCATTTCTAACATCCTTCTACCAATATACCCACTGTCCCTCCTCTGGACAAAAGTCAATAGTAATTAGAAATATTAATACGAGAATCAGAAGGGAAAAAACAATAATGACCAGATTAAGAGTAAGTCATACCTATTTAAATTATATTTTATTTTTAATAGGGAAGAAAAATAATAATAAATGTGGAGGATGTGGAGAGAAAGAAACTGTAGAACACGTATCGATGAACTGTAGAACACATGAATCTGAAAGAGATAATTTAAAAAGAACGGTTGAAAGGACAGGTCAAGAATGGAGTCTTAAAGGACTACACTGGGAAATGAAGGAAACATAATGGTAAGAAAAGTACGGAAGAGCATTGCATTCACCAAATAAAATAAAAATTGACTCAGAAAAGCGTTATTTATTTTTCTCAAAAATACAAGCAGTAGGTGGCGGTATGCACCTTAAAGTTGCTTGCGATCCGCCATAATAGAAAAGAAGAAGAAGAAAAAATTAATAAAGTTAAAAAAAAGAAGGCGGAGCTTTTGTTGGCAGATTTGGCATCCGCGTAAATGGAACGCAGCAATCTTCAACCAAGAATTATCACGATCAGTCAAATGAACGATAAGGACAAAACCCGGGTATTTATGAATTTTATTGCAGCTTCTTTTTTTTTCAAAATCATTTTCAATGTTTGCGCGATGTAAATTGTTCGCCTGTTTTGTGTCTCTGAATTAGCGCTAGGCTAATGCTACGCCCGCTAATGATTAGCGGGCGTTTTTTTGTTTGTTTAATTTCGTCGGCTAATTTTCCTTCTTTTAAGCTTTAGTTTATAGTCGAAATACGTTCGGCATTACTTGATCCATGTCGCAAAAACGCGCTATTTTGTTAACAGGACTGGAATTACCTTGGGGTGTAGCGCCACTCGTGCGGCTATAAATTTAGCTAGGTGGCTAATGCTAACGTAGCTAGGCCTCAGGTGCTGACTTTATTCGAATAAATCTACCCACAGTCAATTTATTAATAAAAATGTAATGCCGCCGTTAAGCTCGTCGTTGCGTTTAATTGTTCTAGATGCAGTTCATTTGTTGTTCAAACGCTAAGACTTTTACTTTAGCTTAATTCAGAACATGCTAGAACACCGGAGAAGCCTAGTTTCTTTTTCGTCTTTTTCGTCTGTCTATCAAACATTACGCTATTTAATGTATCGGATATCTAAGTACTGTAAACTACATTTTATTATATATTTAATGTTGAATGTTGTAAATAGCATTTTAGAATTGGTAATCTGGGTTTTCTTCGTTTTTTGGCGCGTCCATCTTAATGTTATTGAAGCTTTAAAAGTGTTTTAGCTCAAACAGCTTCAAGATTTCTCCTGACTTGTTTGCATTATCTTGCTACGTTAGATTGTAATTTTAATGTCAAAAGCATCATATTACCGTGTTTACAAGCTATAATTCTCTCTTTTGCCATACCTAATCCAGCATGCACAGTCCCCTAAAGAAAACCCCATGAAATCAGGAAATTATCATCTTTATATGCGATTAAATACACATGTAAGCACTTTATAGCACTGCACTGTATTTGGAGAGGTAACAAGTAGAAGGTGTTGAGATAATTTCCAGGAGTCAGTTAATTATTGCTGTTAGTAACGTTTTGCAGTAACTACTTTTGAGAGATAAAAACAAACCATATTAATAAATGGAAACAGGGTTTGTTACCTGTTAGGCTGTTAAATTATTCAAGCAAATAACAGATGTAGTCTAATTTGTTCCCATTCATCTTTGTACAAGAAAATTAAGCATCTACTGTGCACACAAATGGATCATATTTGAATTTGATTAGGTTTAAGCAGAGACAAATATAAATAAAAGTGAGATTAATGCAAATGAGTGGAGCGTCTTGAGGCTGTTTTGATCATTTCATTTTGTGGGGAATTTCACAACTAGTGGGTTTAACTTGGAATACTGTATGGTGTATTCACGTTCAGTGGTTTGAAATGGTGCAATATATATATCTATTTTTTTGTAATGTTAGCAAGAATATTTTTTGATTACATAATGCATGTGTAATTGTAACATGAATACTGTATACAGTATATAAGTGCTGTAAGAAACATGCAGAGAATGACAGGATTTTGTTAAATACAGCCAGGGTTGAAAAACTTGTTCTCTGTAAAAATCTCAGGTTAAGTAATGTTTATTTATTTTTATGTTTTTAGATTACTGCACCTTCCTTTTTGTGTTTAAATATTTAATTATATGTTAAATAAGAAAAAAAGACACAACAGTGAAAATGGAACCACTGAAGGTGAATTATAAAGAAATGATTCCAATTAATGCTTCAAGATTTTAACATGAAAAGTTAAATGAGCGTATCATTTCAATTGTAGTCATATTCTTCATCCTTTTCTTTTTCATTAAGGTTAAGGTTGGACGAAGAAAATGCAGAAGAAGTCTCTTGTCCACTTTATTTTCAATAAAATGAAGCTCAGATGTGTGAAGCTGAATTGTTGAATGCATGCTAAAACATGAGGAGGGAAGAACTATGAACAGTGTGAGAAGGGGGAAGTCAGAAGATGTAAGACAATTGAAGAAAGAAGAATATTGTGAAGTAATGAAGTTACAGAAATGAAGTTAAGGAAGTAAGCTGGATAAGGTCACTGTGCTAAGTAATTTTCTGGTCTCTTTGTCAAATGTGTGCATGTCCTTGTTTCTGAATACAGTACAACACATCTTAATATTTATCACTGCAATTTTTATTTCACAACTGGAAACACTTTTACATGTTAATCATATGTAATCACATTATTACACTTTCCTTGGTTAAACAAACATTAGTTTTTTATTATAATTTACAATTACAATATTTTTCTTTTTAAAAATTTTACAGGATATTTGTAACCATTGTTTGAGAAAATGTGTCCGTTATCACCGTATCTGTGATAATAACTTGTGTTAATCTTGTTCGTTCAGGAATCACGCTCCTTCTCCAGGAGCTTGAGTCCTCGTGGCTCTAGGAAGTCGGCAAGCCGCTCCCCAGCTCGTTCACCTGCCCGTTCGAAAGATGGATCCCGGCATTCCCGCTCTAAGTCCTGGTCTCGGTCCAGGTCCAGATCCGGGTGAGTTAAATGGTAGCTTTCAGCTCACACTGAATGTGAAGCAGGTGTACAGGGTTCCCACACAGAAATTTTATTTTTTATAATTTATAGAAAACATGCAATATTTCTTTAAAATAAGTATAATTGGGGGTGAAAAAAAATCACATTTATATTCATAAAGGGATTATACAGATTACAAAAGAATATGGGAAAATTTTTGAGGAGAAGCTCCTTTTCCTAACATATAGATAATGAAAACAGCACCACCCTACTGTTATACAAGGAGGGCGCCCTGCCCCCGGTCAACAAAGTTAGCAGCGCACAATACAGATGTGCTACCTAAATAGCTATAGAGGTAGCGCTCCGTCTCCCTTGTGCATAGCCCCCCACACACACACACCGGTCAACATCTGTCGGTACTCACAGCGCAGCACAGATGTGTCTCTGTCTCCACCCCCCGTCAACAAAAATCACAGAAGAGATGAGTACTCTGCCAAGGCAAGTAATCTAGGGAAAACACTGGATAAACACAGTGAATAACAGAATTTACAGATTCTATGATGTCCAAAATAACTTTAAATTGACTAAAATGTCCAAAAATCGTCAGAAAAGGTTTGTAATTTCAAAATGGAAAATCTTAGGAGTGCAGGCTGTAGGACTGCGTAGGCTTGGCCATGAACTCGCACGAGTGTGGAAACGTTGTTTGTGTCTCTCCAGCTCCCGTTCCCACCACGGCTCGCGCAGACATACCCGGTCTCGGTCCCGCTCCAGGTCCCATCGCAGATCTCGCAGTCGATCCTACAGCGGAGAACGTCGGCGGAGAAGCCACAGCCACTCGCCCATGTCCAATCGCCGCAGGCACATCGGCAATCGTGTATGTACTCATTAGTACTTCCTCAGATATCTTCGAGGATTATTAAAGAGTTTTATGAATCTGTCATCATTTTAAATTCTGCATGAAATGCAAAAGCAGGACGTTGTTTTCATGGGTAATTTACTGGACTGTGATAATGTTGAAATCTTAATTTGTGACTGTAGGCTAATCCAAATCCAAATTGCTGCCTGGGAGTGTTTGGCCTGAGTCTGTACACCACAGAGAGGGATCTGAAGGACGTCTTCTCTAAATATGGACCCCTGGAGTCTGTCAACATTGTTTATGACCAGCAGTCAAGGCGCTCCAGGGGCTTTGCTTTCGTTTACATGGAGAACACAAACGATGCTAAAGAGGTAAAAGGAGAATCCCTTTTAAAGAATGTCATTTAAAATATTCTCTTGATGCATTCAAATATTTGTACACGTTTAGGCAAAGGAACAAGCAAACGGCATGGAGCTCGATGGTCGTAGGATCAGGGTGGATTTCTCCATCACGAAAAGAGCTCACACCCCAACTCCTGGAATCTACATGGGGCGACCAACACAGTGAGTTAACCGAAACCCAACAACTGCTTGTGTGGACTAAGTTGGGTTACAATGTCACTCTTGTCAAAAAGAAAGAAAAAGATGGCCGCTGGATGGTTATTAGTGAACTCTGAACAGAAAAGGGTCATTCCTGAGAATCAGTGACTTTTTACAAATTTAAATGTGAAATGTCTTGTATAATATAATTTTTAACAAAGTATAAAACTTGTTTCCTTTAGTAGCGGAGGTGGTGGTGGTGGTCCCAGTGGGCCCCGACGCTATTCACGCGACTATGATCGGGGATACGACAGAGGAGGCGACAGAGGAGGCGACAGAGGATACGACAGAGGAAGCGACAGAGGAGGCGACAGAGGAAGCGACAGAGGAGGCGACAGAGGAGGCTACGATCGCTATGATGACAGAGAGTACTACAATAAATCATACAGGTGACAGTCCCAGTTTATTAGCTGTAATTACGCTTGATCCTCGGCTCTTGATATTTATTTATTGGAATAAAACGACCACATCCAGTGAATATTTTGTGTTTTCACAGACGCCGCTCTCCTTCACCGTATTACAGAGGTGGTGCGTACAGGTCTCGGTCAAGATCCCGATCCTATTCGCCTCGTAAGTCCTTGCTAAATTTCATCTGTTTATGAAATTTGCCATTTGTTTTTCACTATTTGGGATTTGTCTAATAACTGCTTTCTTTCACAGGTCGATATTGAGCCGTTCCATTGGGCAAAAATATCCTCTCTCTTCTTATGGACAAACAAGATTTTTTTTTTTTCTTCAATAGATATGTTGAATTTTATCTTAGATGTTTCTTTCTTAAAGGGATAGTTGGTTTCTTTAGACTGGAGTTGCATGAGGGGAAATCTACAACGCACCTGCAACATCAGCTCAGCCTTCACAGGTTGACCAGTAAGACACATTTTGTACATCAACAAAAAGAAAATCTACACTTTATGTTAAATCTTTTAACCCTTTACTACCGAAGATGTCGTGTACTCATTGGAGAAGTCATTTTTTGTGGCAGAACATGTGCATGTCCTGTTTCAGTTGCGATTTTGAATTTTTTTGTTTTCAGAAAGACTTAAATCTTTACTTTGGAAGTCTAGGCACACTTCTGGGTTCTTTAACAACAAAAAATAACTATTTTTGACATAGAACATACATTGATGTGAGGGAATAAGCTTTGTTTACATTGTGCCAGTAGCATCCACTTCCGTAAAAAAAACTTCTACAAACCAACGTTAAAGAAATCAGCCTGTCCCGTTAAAGACATTTTCCACTGTCCTGTTAGCTTTATATACCGGTACATTTATATACTTACAATAGTTGGTGAAAGTAGGATGACATTTGTAAAGGAGTGTTGTTGTTTTAAAGTGTACTTGTGCAGCAAGATCTACTGTTGTAAATGTGTTAAGTTATGGGCTTTGTTGTACACAAATTGAAAAAGTCAACCTCAAACAAATTAAAGGTTTGCCTTCTTTTTCCCCTCACCTCGACTCAGATCTTTCCTCACAGCCAGTATAGTTCATAGTGAGCTTTTATTTTGGCGATCATGTCCTGCCGTTACAGCAGGGAGTTTAAACAGCAAACGACAAAAAGTTTATCAATCTTAAACAGCAAAAAACAGTTTTCGTATCAATTTTCAGTTTGAGAAAGCTCCTTTCCTATTGGATAAATGCAGATGTTTGGAAAACATGTTGACACAAATTCTCAGCTACATGTTTGTGCGCGCGTTTTAACGGATCTTTTGAATATTCAAGGTTTTTGTCATACCACGTGGTACATGTGGTAGAACAAAATTGTGTACACAGGGTCCCAGTTACATCCAACAAAAGTATAAAATGTAAAAGAAAAAAGTAATAAGATCTAAGATATGAACTAAGAAAAACATTAACTAAAAAAAAGTTTAAACTAAAGTTAATGTATTTTTTATAGCAACTACAGTAGTTTTATTGCAACACTGTTGTAGAGGAAAGTCATATGTTAATCTCAGAAAGAAAAAAAAACTACAAACTGACTTGATGTCAAAATGTTTGTTGCAGTTATGTTTTGATACAATATATGCAAATCAGCACTGCAGCTTTGGTGAAACAGACCACTTGAACACAAATCTCACCCACTGAGGTGCAACAGTGACCCTTGCTGGTCATAAACAGCCTGAAAAAGTCTGCAAGAAGCACCAACAATCAAATAACTTTTAAAATACTTTGTCAAGAGATGTGAATAAAGAAACTTAGTTTGTCCAGTCCTTGCCACCTTTTCTAGCAAATTGTACTTTTTTACTTTAATATTTCATAAAATGTGCATTACTAATTTATTATTACAACTTTTGTAAAAGGGTAAATTAATGCTTTTAAAATGTATTATATTCACTTAATCTTTTTTACTATTCACTAACTCGTTTTTCCTCATTTTTAACACTAGAAATTAAAAGCCATTTGATTTAGTACTTAGCTACCATAATTCCTTTAAATTAATACAATTATTTAATAAACAATGGTTCCATAATGTAGTGTTAAAAGTATTCAAACTAATGAAGTTTTTCCAAAATTACATGTACCGGTAGTAGTTTTCCAGCTGTATTGATATGCAATTGAAGTGCAGGTACGCACTAAACATAAACAAAGCACCGCTGGTCACATGGTTGACCTATAGGCTGATCACGTAAACAAATATGGAGGTATCAGACATGCATTGGCTCTGAGAAAATGTGTATGCTGCTCAGCGTTTAAAAACTGGACGAGTAAAACTACGCTTAAGAATATTCTAAACATCCTTAAACTTGATCCTGCTGTAATTGAGCTATTTTCAGTCACTTCGGCTGTTTATGTAGGGAAACAAACACGGGGTGTTTGGCATCCTGTCACAAACGCCCAATTCTTTTGAATAAGTATATAAATAGAAGTGTGCAGATTTTATTTCATGATTTGTCTTCATAGTGTTGCAACGAGTACCTTTTAAAGAAACATTTTTGTCATTACACCTGTTAATTGAATTTTAAAACTATAGAGTTAAATGTAATTAAGTTGGGAAACATGTTCTGTTGTAAAAGCTGATCTTTAATATTTAAAGACTTGCCAGTGTTAAAAAGCTGCTCTGAGGCTCTTCTATGATAATAATGAAAGCATGTAAAGCCAGAGTGAGAAGACTGAAGGCACGGGTCACAGCTGACCACACCTTGGAAACTGCCTGTTTATTCCCATGTCTGACCACAAGCCTACATATGTGTCGCTCTGCTTGTTCCGCACGTCTCTCCAAATGTCACATCCCTTCCTGTCGCACCTCATTTCCCTTTCAGAGTGGAATTTTATTTATTTAAAAAAAATTGACACAACTGACTGACTTATAGACTGACTGCTCATAAGTGCAAATATATTACCTGAAATTCATTCATTCAACCTTTATTTATACAGGTCAGTCTGTCAGATTCTTTTGAAAAAAACATTGCAAAATGAATGTTTTTCCACGGTCACCTGGTGGCAGAAAAAGGCACCGGCTTGGCGAGTGTGGATGCTTTCAGGAAAAGTAACTAAAGAGCTGTTTTGTAAATAAGCCACTGTTTGGACATTCCTCTGTTCACACTGACGTAAAACAAGAAGGAATGGTCACGCC
>JBBPBX010036874.1:19161-31240 GCA_038048925.1 Garcialebias charrua | reverse complement strand
AGGGGGCGTTCCAAAGCTTTGAATCCTTGAAAACAAAATACAACTTATGCACAGATGACTTTTTTAGATATCTACAGGTGAGAAATTATTTTTACCAAGACCTACAAATACATTTACAAAATTTGGGATTTGTGGAAACATTTATATCATTATCTAAATCAAAGACGGGTAAAATTATTTCCAGGATATATAACGCCATCCTGCAGTGTAAGAAAGACAGCACTGTTTATGTTAAAGTGAAATGGGAAAAAGAAGGTAACCTGACGATTCCAGAGGAAGATTGGGACCACATTTGTAAGATACCATGGACAACAACAAGATCAAAGGTTTGGCGTGAATTTTGCTGGAAAAACATTTTAAGATTTTTCATAACCCCAGAGCAGAAACGATATCAAGGAAAAGGTAGTGCATGCTGGAGATGTGGCAGGGATGGTGCCAATCATTTCCATATTTTCTGGGGCTGCCAAACCATTCAACAATATTGGTCTCAAATACATGAGCATCTACAGAACATTTTCACATTCGATTTTCCTTTAACCTTTGAATGCATATTTCTATGTAACATACCGGTCGATAAACTGAACTATAATGATCAAAAACTTCTGTACATTTTGCTGGCGGGGAGCAAAAAGGCCCTCACAAGAAAATGGCTTAAACAGGAACCCCCAACAACTGAAGACTGGATTAATGTAGTGAAAGAGATTTATGTATTGGAGAAACTGTCTTATTCCATTAATGTTCAGATGGTCACATTCTATAAGATATGGTCAAAATGGACAGAATATGTTAAACCTGTTATGTCTGACTTCGTGTAAACCTTGCTGCCATTCAGGTTGATATCTGGACTTGATATATAATGTCAATGATTGTTAATATTCAGGCTACCCCGCCACTCACATGTAAGTTCTGGTTGGTTTTTGCTTAGGTTTTTATTTTGTTTTATTTTATTTTATTTTTTTTGTTTATTTTCATTTTATTATTTTATTTTTATTTCTCTAGCTGCTGTTCGGTTTGTTAAAAAGGAAAAATGAGGAAACTGAGAATGTAAAAAGAGAAGGAAATCAATATAACTATAATTGTAATGTAACTGGCTTTCTCAATAAAAAAAATAAAAAATTTTTTTTTAAAGATTTAAGGCAACAAAACAGACTACCGGGGGGGGGGTAGCCTTTTGGTTTTGATTAATCACTGGTATCGGTGAGCAAGAGAAAACGAACCTGTCCAAGGGAACACTCCATTAGTCCCAGGAAGTCAGCCTCCCCCAGACTACAGTTTTCACTGTCGATGTCGTACACTTCAAACCTGAGTTTCTGCACCATCTCAAAGTAATAGTCGAGTACCAGACTCTTGGAAAACCTGGGATTAAGACAGTTCTGGATCTTCTCTGTTCGTCCAATCTAAGGATAAAACGACAGCAGAGAAAGATTAGGAGGGACAAGACCATTTAAAAATCTAAAAACAAATAAATTTATTTTAAAATGGAGTGGCAGCCAAAGAAAGGATTTTAAAACAAATGTAATGTGATTAACTTTTCTTGTGCCAGTTAAAAGATGTACTGTTGCATTTTGCACCAAGCTGTAACTAAGGTGTGGGTGGCTGTTTCAAACAGCTGAGGAAAGAGTGGGCCTATTCTTGGCCAATTGTCTCAAATGACAAAAAACAACTACTTTTATAACTGACTTTATGTGACCGTCGAGTTTAGGACTGTCGTTAATTTGGATCCCCTAAATTTGTGGCAATTGATTTCATGTACTGGACAAGGAGCCTAAGACGTAAAGAGGCAGAAGCTGTGGCATTATAAAAAACCATCACTTCAGTTTTCTTCTTGTTGAAATTCAGAAAGTTTAAAGACACCAAAGCTTCTATCTCATCGAGGCGGTCAAATAAGGGTCTGGTAGATAGGGTATCCTTTTTATTAGAGACAGACACACCTGGCTGTCATTAGCATAGCAGTGGATAGAAATACAGGAAACCCCCGACCTACGGCGCCCGCGACCTATGGCAACCCGGACCTACGAACGAGCCACTTTTAAATAATGCCATCGAGGTACGGCAAAAAGTACGTGACCTACGAATGAACCAAGTTAAAAATATGTAATCGACCTACGGCATGCTGGATGCAAGACCTACGAACGGGCCCCATTACAACTATGTAATCGAGCTACGGCGTAACTGCGTCAGTACGGCAAGCGGCAAGGTGGGGGAGGGGATTGCCTTGGCTGTTGTTTGTTGGGCATGGGCATGACACTGCGCATGACAGTGGAAAAGTACCGCCAGCGAGAGGGGGGGGGCTGGGCTCCCGGCGGATGTACACACAGCCGCAGTGCACCTGGCGGCGGAGGGATCCGTACAGGTAAAGCGGTACTATTTAAAGGGCTGCGGCCATTTTGTCCCTCGTGGGTTAGTTACGGCGAGTGAGAGTGAACATACGAACAACGAACAAACGAACAAACAACATACGTACGAACAACGATCGAACAGGTAATAAATTTAAATTTAGCATTTTTAGACGAAAGCGAACGTTAGCACGTTAGCATTCATTTGTCAACGTTAGCATTAATTTTCATTAATTTTTGCTCCTTAGGAATTAGCACGTTAGCACGTACTGTACGCTAATTTTCTACGGTCATCGAACGGACAGGTACAGTACCCTAAATTACAACCTTTTTAGACAAAAGCGAACGTTTGCACGTTAGCATTCATTTGTGAACGTTAGCATTAATTTTCGTTTTTGCTCCTTAGGAATTAGCACTTTAGCGCGTACGCTAATTTTTGAAAAATGCCTCTAAAGAGACCAGGAAAGTCCGCGGACACGGCCGAGGGAAAGAAACCTCGTAGAACCATCATGCTGGAGACAAAGGCTAAAATAATAAAAATGTCAGATCAGGGCATGACACTATCTCAAATTGGAGAGAGGCTACAGTTACCCAGGTCGACTGTGGGGACGATAGTAAAGGACAAAGAGCGCATTCTACAACACGTGCGGGCTTCGGCCCCCATGCGGTCAACCATAATCACGAAGCAGAGGACAGGTAGGATTGTGGAGATGGAAAGGTTGCTTGTGCTATGGCTGGAGGACAACACCCAGCGTAGAATCCCAGTCAGCATGGCTGTGATTTGTGAGAAGGCGAGGAGAGTCTATCAGAGGCTGCAAGAACTAGCGACGAGTGGGGGAGGTGCAGGGGGGCAGGGGGGTGCACAGAGCAATCCGGGTGAAGGGACATCTTCCCAGAGCGATCCAGCTGAAGGGACATCTTCCCAGAGCGATCCAGCTGAAGGGACATCTTCCCAGAGCGATCCAGCTGAAGGGACATCTTCCCAGAGCAATCCAGGTGAAGGGACTTCAGGCAGCTCGTCAGGGGGGTTGGATGGACCAGAGCAATTCAACGCCTCAAAAGGATGGTTTGATCGTTTCAGGAAAAGACACAACTTCCACAACATCAGAGTACAGGGTGAGCATTTAATTTATCATTTTTATTTTGTAATACAGTAGGTATAGGTATTCCACGACTTACGAATTATTATTATTATTTTTTTCCTTTTTCCTTTTTCCTACAGCTTAACTGTGTCATTTTGTGTGCATTTAAACAGGTGAGGCCGCCAGTGCTGACCACGAGGCAGCTGCGGCCTTTCCCGCAAGACTGGCTGAGATCATCAGGGACGGCGGGTACACTGCCCAGCAGATGTTCAACGTCGATGAGACAGGGCTGTTCTGGAAGCGTTTTCCAGACAGGACCTACGTCAGCAAGGACGAACAAACCACACCGGGCCACAAGGTCGGCAAGAGCGTTTGACCTTGCTGGTGGGGGGCAATGCTGCTGGTGATTGCAAACTCAAGCCGTTGTTGGTGTACCAGTTTGGAAAACCCAGAGCCTTCAAAAATATTGATAAAACACTGCTTCTAGTCTTTTGGACCTCTAATCGCAAGGCTTGGGTGACGCTGGAAGTTTTTCCAAAATGGTTCACCAACAACTTTTTGACAGATGTCAAGCGTTTTTGCAATGACAAGAAGATTCCCTTTAAAGTCCTGCTGGTGTTGGACAACGCTCCAGGACACCCCCCTGGTCACACCGAGTTGGACAGGCATGTGAAGGTGGTGTGCCTGCCTCCCAACACCACGTCCTTGATCCAGCCAATGAACCAGGGCGTTATTAGTACGTTTAACGCCAAAAATACACTACACGCGTTGCAGCTCCGCCCCGCTCCGGTCCGACCTCCGCAGCAAATACGCACCCATTATAATCAATGACAGAATTTACACTGGCTCCGCACGGCGGCGGAGAGCTGCGGAGAGCGGACGGCAGTCCGTCAAAATTAGAAATTTTTCTATTTCTGCCGGATGACGGAGCTGTGCCGTAGTCAACTTTTGAAGATTACGTCGCACCAACAGGAAAAGGAACGAGCACAACTTCCGTATTTACAAAATAAAATCACCACAGGCGGACTAATCCTAGCTCTATACGGATTTATTTGTACAAAAATGCTGTCAAACTATCATTTATAGCATTCTATGACTAAACTATTATATTTATGACTATGACTACGCCTAATAACGCAATACAAGAAATAAATAAATAAAAAAGTATTTTATTCTGAAATGTAAACATCACTTCCTGTTGCTCAAACCATGTAGCTCATTTACGAGAGAAGATCAAGGCAGCAGTCTCTCTACAGTTGTTCTCCATCTTCCACCGAATGAATTGTTTTGTTCTGACTTACTTATTTATCACTTGATTTATCGCGCGATCTCGCACGTGTCTCGGAGCGGCGCATCCAGGCGGACCTGAGCGGAGCGCAGGCAGTGGAAATTGGACTCGCTCAGCTGCGACCTGCGGACCGGAGCGGGGCGGAGCCGCGTGCAGTGTATTTTTGGGGTAAGGCGTACTACCTGCAGAGAGTCATCCGTGCCGCTTTGGAGGCAACCGAGAAGTCTCAGACCCTCACACTGAAAGACTTCTGGCGCAAATATAACATCCTTGATGCTGTGCGAAACATTGGCCACTCCTGGGATCGTGTTACTCAACAGAACATTTCCGGAGTCTGGAAGAAGCTTTGTCCAGAGCTTGTTCAGGAGGTACACGATTCCCAGGAGGTGGACCGTGTAATCGAGGATGTTGTGAGGATGGGCAGGTCACTGGATCTGGAAATGGACCAAGACGAGGTCCAATAGCTGCTGGGTGCAGCAGGACAGGAGCCGTCCCCAGATGACCTGATTCAGCTGGACAGGCACGTCCCGGGAGAGGAAGAGGAGGAGGAGGACATCCCTCCGGTCAAGACCTTCACAAGGCAGGAGATGGTGAAAGGCTTTAAAGAGCTCCACAGCTTCCTGGCGAGGATGGAGGCGCAGGACGAAGATAGGGAGAGGTTCTCCAGGGTCTCTCGGGCTGTCCTGAATGACGTTGCGTGTTACCAGCAGATCCTGGAGGACAAAAAGCACGAACAGGTGCAGAGCAGCATGCTCATTATGTGACAAAGGTACAGCACCGCCTCCAGGATCTGCTGGTGCACCAGCTGAAAGGCCATCCAGTCCTCCTGCAGCAAGCCAGGAGGAGGCCATGGACAGCCCACCCTCTCCCCAGTAAAAGACGCCCAACCACCCCCCTCCCCTGCTCCCTCCCTCCAGGTACAGTACTGTAATGAAATGTTATTTTTATTTTTCTGAGTTGTGTCATGTTACACACATTAATTTCATCTGTTAATCAATTTCTATCTGCTTATGTTCACAGCCTGCTACTCCTCCTCCCCCTCCTCTCCACCAGCTCCACCATCCCATCACTGACCTGCCCACCCTCACATTCCAGCACAGCATCGTCAGAAAGGTACAGCAAAGACATGTTAATTTTTTTTACTTTATTTTTTTGTTTTATGTTACATCTACACCTACAGTACTGTAATCATCACCTCTCTCTCGAGCAGCCTCCAAAGCGGCACGCCCCCCTGGTCCATCCACACATCTGCTACACACCACACCACACACGTAAGGAGAAGTTGTTCTTCTATGTGTTTTTGTTATCTGCAGGCGTTGACGTCTGTGTGTGTGTGTTTCAACAGCTCTGCCTGCTGCTCCGCCTCATGGAACAGCCTCTGGTGCTACGTACTCCTGCTGCTCTGCCTCCAGCCTCCTGCACCTCCTCCAGCCTCCTGCCTGTCCTCCAGCTCCACACCACACCACACCACACACGTAAGGAGAAGTTGTTCTTCTATGTGTTTTTGTTATCTGCAGGCGTTGACGTCTGTGTGTGGGTGTGTTTCAACAGCTCTGCCTGTTGCTCCACCTCATGGAACAGCCTCTGGTGCTACGTACTCCTGCTGCTCTGCCTCCAGCCTCCTGCACCTCCTCCAGCCTCCTGCCTGTCCTCTAGCTCCACACCACACCACACACGTAAGGAGAAGTTGTTCTTCTATGTGTTTTTGTTATCTGCAGGCGTTGACGTCTGTGTGTGGGTGTGTTTTAACAGCTCTGCCTGCTGCTCCGCCTCATGGAACAGCCTCTGGTGCTACGTACTCCTGTTGCTCTGCCTCCAACCTCCTGCACCTCCTCCAGCCTCCTGCACCTCCTCCAGCCTCCTGCACCTCCTCCAGCACCTCCTCCAGCTCCACACCACACCACACGTAAGGAGAAGTTGTTCTTCTATGTGTTTTTGTTATCTGCAGGCGTTGACGTCTGTGTGTGGGTGTGTTTCAACAGCTCTACCTGCTGCTCCGCCTCATGGAACAGCCTCTGGTGCTACGTACTCCTGCTGCTCTGCCTCCAGCCTCCTGCACCTCCTCCAGCTCCACACCACACCACACACACACACGTAAGGAGAAGTTGTTCTTCTATGTGTTTTTGTTATCTGCAGGCGTTGACGTCTGTGTGTGGGTGTGTTTCAACAGCTCTGCCTGCTGCTCCGCCTCATGGAACAGCCTCTGGTGCTACGTACTCCTGCTGCTCTGCCTCCAGCCTCCTGCACCTCCTCCAGCCTCCTGCCTGTCCTCCAGCTCCACACCACACACGTTAGGAGAAGTTGTTCTTCTATGTGTTTTTGTTATCTGCAGATGTTGACGTCTGTGTGTGGGTGTGTTTCAACAGCTCTGCCTGCTGCTCCACCTCATGGAACAGCCTCTGATGCTATGTACACCTGCTACTTTCGCCTCTTTGTCCTGCCACGTCTGTCCTGCATGCTGCCATAGCTTGTCTCCAGTGTCACCTGTTTGTGAACATCAGCAGTGAGTAGAAGTTGTTATCTGTGTGTTTTTCATGTTTTGTTTGCAGGTGATTTTCCAGCTGTAACTGCACATTTTCATGTTTGTGTTAATTCTTACACAGATCACATCTTGCACGTTCTACATGAATGGACGTCTGTCCTGCCTGCCACACTGTTTTCCTGGATGTCTGTTCTTCCTGCATCTGGTGTCCTACATGCTGCCTCCATCCATCACCTTTGTGTCCTTCTGCCTAAATGACTGCTGCCCAAAACAAAAAAACCTCATCTGATGCACAGACCTGCTCGCATCAGGACCACACACCTGAACTGACACCTGCCCGAACTAACAGCTGGCCTAAAATGTTCCCAACATTCATTGTTGAGCAATGGCTAATCAGTTCCATGTGATCCAGGTTTGAACATGAAAAAAACATCATCTGTCTACCTACACTTCAGTCAAAGTAAGGCAATTTTGTTTCATTTTTCTGCTGCTTCTAGCTTTATCTGAGTTTATGGACTTCTTTTTCATGCACATGGACATGGACTGCACATCAAAGTCAAAGTCAACTTTATTGTCAGATCTGCAATATGTACAGTGCAGGACATACACAGGACCGAAATTGCACTGGTTTCAAAAACATTATGGTTACAACATCTTTCTAATGGATGGATGTGATGTTATGCTCATTTGGTGCTGACTCATGTCAATAAGCTGATGTTGCTGCTGCTGCTGCTGCTGGATGGATGGATGGATGGATGGATGGATGGATGGATGGATGCGAACCGCACCGGGCCACAAGGTCGGCAAGGAGCGTTTGACCTTGCTGGTGGGGGGCAATGCTGCTGGTGATTGCAAACTCAGGACGTTGTTGGTGTACCAGTTTGAAAAACCCAGAGCCTTCAAAAATATTGATAAAACACAGCTTCCAGTCTATTGGACCTGCAATAGAAAGGCGTGGGTGACGCTGGAAGTTTTTTGGATGCATGTGAGTTCCTGTTGATTTGCTGCAGTTCTGATGTTTAAAGCTGCTCTTTGAGAAGTGTTCATGTTTCATTGTTGACATCATTTTGCTGATGGATGGATGGATGCATGTGAGTTCCTGTTGATTTGCTGCAGTTCTGATGTTTAAAGCTGCTCTTTGAGAAGTGTTCATGTTTCATTGTTTATATCATTTTGCTGATGGATGGCTGGCTGGCTGGATGGATGGATGGATGCATGTGAGTTCCTGTTGATTTGCTGCAGTTCTGATGTTTAAAGCTGCTCTTTGAGAAGTGTTCATGTTTCATTGTTGACATCATTTTGCTGATGGATGGATGGATGCCTAGATGGATGCATGTGAGTTCCTGTTGATTTGCTACAGTTCTGATGTTAAAAGCTGCTCTTTGAGAAGTGTGGCTGACAACTGTTTAGAAAGAGATTTGTATTTTTTATGCTTTGTCTGTGCTGAAAAATACATTACAGTATGTACTGCACTGGACTGTCCTGTACACTAAGGCACTTTGTTTTCAAACATTTGGTTCCACAAAGTTGTACTGTGCTGAATAGCAATGTTTGTGTGTGTTTATGGATGAATGTGTGGTGTAATGTGTTAGATAAGTGTTTGTAAATAAAGTTCTGTGCATGTTTATGGCCCAGTATGTCTGCTTGTTCAGTCTCATGCCGATAAATGTGTGTGCGGCGCTCCGTTAGCGTTATTTCCGCGACCTACGAACAAAACCAGGACCTACGAACGGGACGCTATTTTCACCCCCGAGCTACGGCAGAATCGAACTGCGAACGGTTCTTAGGTCCAGATCTCGTTCATAGGTCGGGGGTTCCCTGTACTGTATTCTGATTCCAGAAAATGGAGCCAAGTGGGAGCAAATAGAGGGAAAATAACAGGATCCAAAATTGAACCCTGAGGAACTCCACACACAAAAGGATGCAGAAGAAAATCTAAAATCATTGAGGCTAACAGAAAATGTTCAACCTGCCAGATAGGACCTGAACCACTTTAATGTTACGCCCCTAATATGGTAAATGGACTGTACGTATATAGCACCTTTCTACCTGATCAAGATACGCAAAGTTCTTTACAATCTGTGCCTCATTTATCCATTCATATAGCATCTACTAGATCTTTACAAAGCTAATTGAACAAATCATTGTGAAGAGACTAATCAAAACTTTATCACATTCATACACTGATGGGACACACATCAGAGGAAATGAGGGGTTCAGTGTCTTGATGGTGCATTCGCGTGTAATCGGATTTCCCATGAATAAACACGACGCAAAGTTTAAAATCAATTTTAAAGCAAAATTAAATTGATTTATCATTTTGTTTGCAAAAACGAACATATTTAAATGATAAAAGATATATAATTTGAGCAATTTTATGCATGGTAAAAAATTCATGTCACCCCACTTTGAACTCTTTTATGTGTAACGTTTAAAAACAGTGCTGAAAAATGAGACCACTTACGGTCTAATTTCTCACATTTTTCAAAACTGGTTGCATTTTATTGCCAACTGAATTAAGAGTTTAAAGTGCATGTTTCATGTTAGTTTTTTGGGCAGAAACATAATATTTAGAGGTAATAAGTAATTTTGATAATCCTCCCTGCTTTCCAAATTAATACCAATAGCCTTACAGACACAAATCAGGGGGAAAAAAACTGAGCCTAAAAAAAACGTGCGGTTTTGGAGTCACGTGACACGTGACGAAAGTAGAGGGGGCGTCATAGTCGGAAGTTGTTGTTTTGTATTGAGTTGTATTGAAGTGAAAAAGGTCCAAATTAATACCAATAGCCTTCACAAATCAGGGGAAAAAAAACTGAGCCTAAAAAAAACGCGCGGTTTTGGAGTCACGTGACAGTGACGAAAGTAGAGGGGGCGTCATAGTCGGAAGTTGTTGTTTTGTATTGAGTTGTATTGAAGTGAAAAAGGTCCAATAATGGTCATAATGGTTAATATTTGTGTGTGCGGGGGTTGTTCGAACTCCAGTTTGTCTGGACATCGATTTCCTGCACCAAAAAAACCCAGCTTTCAGAGCTTGTGTGAGGTTTGTCCAGATGAAAAGGCAGGATTTCACCAACAGAAGCGTCACGACCAACTCTGTGATTTGACAGCATTTGTCAAGGAGGATTACATCGACAGCGACCTGAACGAACACAGGATTGACTTCAGAAGTAAGGACATGAATATAATTTATTAATCTTTTGATTGAAAGTGGTTTAGGTTAGGAGCTATAAATTCCAAAATATACAGAGCTAAACCGCAGCTAGGTCCACCCGGTTGCGTCTTAAAAAATTAATAGAAAATCGAATTTCATCTCAAATGTGCTATACAGGCAATCGTTTAGTAAAAAAGCCCTGTATAATTACACTCTGAAAGCAGGAAAAATATCCAATGAGTAGTTTAGGAGATATAAATGACTTTAGATGGAAGAAAAAACGACGCTAATTTTATGCTAGCGCGACCGTGTTGCATGTCTTAAAAAATTAATAAAAAATCGAATTTCATCTCAAATGTGCTATACAGGGAATCGTTTAGTAAAAAAGCCCTTTATAATTACACTCTGAAAGCAGGAAAAATATCCAATGAGTGGTTTAGGAGATATAAGTGACTTTAGATGGAAGAAAAAACGATGCTAATTTTATGCTAGCGCGACCGTGTTGCATGTCTTAAAAAATTAATAGAAAATCGAATTTCATCTCAAATGTGCTATACAGGGAATCGTTTAGTAAAAAAGCCCTGTATAATTACACTCTGAAAGCAGGAAAAATATCCAATGAGTGGTTTAGGAGATATAAGTGACTTTAGATGGAAGAAAAAACGATGCTAATTTTATGCTAGCGCGACCGTGTTGCATGTCTTAAAAAATTAATAGAAAATCGAATTTCATCTCAAATGTGCTATACAGGCAATCGTTTAGTAAAAAAGCCCTGTATAATTACACTCTGAAAGCAGGAAAAATATCCAATGAGTGGTTTAGGAGATATAAGTGACTTTAGATGGAAGAAAAAACGATGCTAATTTTATGCTAGCGCGACCGTGTTGCATGTCTTAAAAAATTAATAGAAAATCGAATTTCATCTCAAATGTGCTATACAGGGAATCGTTTAGTAAAAAAGCCCTGTATAATTACACTCTGAAAGCAGGAAAAATATCCAATGAGTGGTTTAGGAGATATAAGTGACTTTAGATGGAAGAAAAAACGATGCTAATTTTATGCTAGCGCGACCGTGTTGCATGTCTTAAAAAATTAATAAAAAATCGAATTTCATCTCAAATGTGCTATACAGGCAATCGTTTAGTAAAAAAGCCCTGTATAATTACACTCTGAAAGCAGGAAAAATATCCAATGAGTGGTTTAGGATGGAAAAAGTAATTGTTTAGGGAGCTAAGGCTAAAGTAGTTAAATCCATCAGTGGTGTAATTAATGCTGTATCTCTATATTTAGGCTATATGTAATATAAACCATTTTTAGCTTTAGGTAGTATATATCTAGAAGTTATTTGGCTAGATATTTGATGTAATAGTCAGAGATGACATACTTATGTCAAAACAACTTTGTAATCTGTCGCCTCCTCCTGGTGCGATCCCATATCTTTCTTAGCTAAAGCACAAACGTTCCCCTCCTGTGATGTCACTTCCGGTTTACCGCTGAGAGCACTATTTTTAGACAGAGTAGCGAGGGAAGACAAAAAAGGTAGTAGTAGCACATTTTGTTTTGAGATATGATCCGTATTTTTGATGAAAATTAGAGTTTTAGACATGTTAGGTTGAAAAGGCAACAACATGTGTTTAAAGTGAAAGATACGCTTTAAACTCACTCCATCTTTAAAAACTGCGTTAAGATAGGCTAAGTGCTTGGTAACTGTACAGTACTGTACATCTATTTATTTAT
>JBBPBX010036874.1:0-10704 GCA_038048925.1 Garcialebias charrua | reverse complement strand
AGGAGGGGCACGTTGGCGAGCGCCTGGTGGCCGGGCTTTCACCCATGGAGCTCGGCCGGGCACAGCCCGAAGAGGAGACGTGGGTCCCCCTTCCCATAGGCTCACCACCTGTGGGAGGGGCCAAAGGGGTCGGGTGCATTGTGGAATGGGTGGTGGCCGAGGGCGGGGACCCTGGCGGTCTGATCCTCGGCTACAGAAGCTGGCCATTGGGACATGGAATGTCACCTCTCTGGTGGGGAAGGAGCCTGAGCTAGTGTGTGAGGTTGAGAGGTTCCGGCTAGAAATAGTCGGACTCACCTCAACGCATGGCTCTGGCTCTGGAACCAGTTTCCTTGAGAGGGGTTGGACACTCTTCCACTCTGGAGTTGCCCCTGGTGAGAGGCGCCGAGCAGGAGTGGGCATACTTGTTGCCCCCCATCTCGGTGCCTGTACGTTGGGGTTCACCCCGGTGAACGAGAGGGTAGCCTCCCTTCGCCTACGTGTGGGGGGACGGGCTCTGACTGTTGTTTGTGCCTATGCGCCGAACGGCAGCGCAGATTACCCACCCTTTTTGGAGTCCTTGGAGGGGGTATTGGAGGGTGCGCCTCCTGGGGACTCCCTTGTTCTGCTGGGGGACTTCAACGCTCACGTGGGCAATGACAGTGAGACCTGGAGGGGTGTGGTTGGGAGGAACGGCCCCCCTGATCTGAACCCGAGTGGTGTTCTGTTGTTGGACTTCTGTGCTCGTCATGGATTGTCCATAACGAACACCATGTTCAGGCATAAGGGTGTCCATATGTGCTCTTGGCACCAGGACACCCTAGGTCGTAGTTCAATGATCGACTTTGTTGTCGTCTCATCTGATCTGCGGCCGCATGTCCTGGACACTCGGGTGAAGAGAGGGGCGGAGCTGTCAACTGACCACTACCTGGTGGTGAGTTGGCTCCGATGGTGGGGGAGGATGCCGGTCAGACCTGGCAGACCCAAACGTATTGTGAGGGTCTGCTGGGAACGTCTGGCAGAGTCTCCCGTAAGACGGAGCTTTAACTCCCACCTCCGGGAGAGCTTTGAACACGTTCCGAGGGAGGCGGGGGACATTGAGCCCGAGTGGACCATGTTTCGCGCCTCTATTGTCGAGGCAGCTTATCGGAGTTGTGGCCGCAAGGTTGTTGGTGCCTGTCGTGGTGGCAACCCTCGAACCCGGTGGTGGACACCGGCGGTGAGGGATGCTGTCAAGCTGAAGAAGGAGTCCTATTGGGCCTTTTTGGCCTGTGGGACCCCGGAAGCAGCAGATAGGTACCGGCAGTCCAAGCGGCATGCGGCTCGGGTGGTTGCTGAGGCAAAAACTCGGGCGTGGGAGGAGTTCGGAGAGGCCATGGAGAATGACTTCCGTACGGCTTCGAGGCGATTCTGGTCCACCATCCGGCGTCTCAGGGGGGGAAAGCGGTACGCGACCAACACCATTTATGGTGGGGATGGCGTGCTGTTGACCTCAACTCGGGATGTTGTGAGTCGGTGGGCGGAATACTTCGAAGACCTCCTCAATCCTACTGGCACGTCTTCCACTGAGGAAGCGGAGCCTGGGGACTTTGGATCGGGCTCTCCAATCTCTGGTGCGGAGGTCGCCGAGGTGGTTAAAAAGCTCCGCGGTGGCAAGGCTCCGGGGGTGGATGAGATTCGTCCTGAGTTCCTTAGGGCTCTGGATGTTGTGGGGTTGTGTTGGCTTACGCGACTCTGCAATATCGCGTGGACATCGGGGGCAGTTCCCTTGGATTGGCAGACTGGGGTGGTGGTTCCCCTATTCAAAAAGGGGGACCGTAGGGTGTGTTCCAACTATAGAGGGATCACACTCTTAAGCCTCCCTGGTAAGGTCTATTCAGGGGTTCTGGAGAGGAGGGTCCGTCGGATAGTCGAACCTCGGATTCAGGAGGAGCAGTGTGGTTTTCGTCCTGGTCGTGGAACACTAGACCAGCTCTACACCCTCAACAGGGTCCTGGAGGGTGCGTGGGAGTTTGCCCAACCAGTTTACATGTGCTTTGTAGACTTGGAAAAGGCATTCGACCGCGTCCCTCGGGGGGTTCTGTGGGGGGTACTCCGGGAGTATGGGGTACCAGGCCCATTGATATGGGCTGTTAGGTCCCTGTACGACCGGTGTCAGAGCTTGGTCCGCATTGCCGGCAGTAAGTCAGGCTCGTTTCCGGTGAGAGTTGGACTCCGCCAAGGTTGCCCTTTGTCACCGATTCTGTTTATAACTTTTATGGACAGAATTTCTAGGCGCAGCCAAGGTGTTGAGAGGATCCGTTTTGGTGGCCTTAGAATCGCTTCTCTGTTTTTTGCAGATGATGTGGTCCTATTGGCTTCATCAGCTCGTGATCTACAGCTTTCACTGGAGCGGTTTGCAGCTGAATGCGATGCGGCCGGGATGAGGATCAGTTCCTCCAAATCCGAGGCCATGGTCTTGAGCCGGAAAAGGGTAGCGTGCCCTCTCCGGGTCGGGGAGGAGGTCCTGCCCCAAGTGGAGGAGTTTAAGTATCTCGGGATCTTGTTCACGAATGAGGGAAAACTGGAGCGTGAGATCGATAGGCGGATAGGTGCAGCGTCCGCAGTGAAGCGGGCGCTGTACCGGTCTGTCGTGGTGAAGAGAGAGCTGAGTCAAAAGGCAAAGCTCTCAATTTACCGATCGATCTACGTTCCCACCCTCATCTATGGTCATGAGCTTTGGGTTATGACCGAAAGAACAAGATCTCGGATACAAGCGGCTGAAATGAGTTTTCTCCGCAGGGTGGCTGGACTCTCCCTTAGAGATAGGGTGAGAAGCTCAGTCATCCGGGAGGGACTCGGAGTAGAGCCGCTGCTTCTCCACATCGAGAGGAGCCAGTTGAGGTGGCTCGGGCATCTGGTTAGGATGCCTCCTGGACGCCTCCCTGGTGAGGTGTTCCGGGCATGTCCCACCGGGAGGAGACCCAGAGGAAGACCCAGGATACGCTGGAGGGACTATGTTTCTCGGCTGGCCTGGGAACGCCTTGGGATTCCCCCAGAGGAGCTGCTCCAAGTGGCTGGGGAGAGGGAAGTCTGGGCCTCCCTACTTAGGCTGCTACCCCCGCGACCCGACCCCGGATAAGCGGAAGAAAATGGATGGATGGATGGATGGATATATACATATATATATATATATATATATATACATATATATATATATACATATATATATACATACATATATATACAATATATATATACACATATATATATATATATATATACATATATATACACATATATATAAATACATATATATATATATATATATACGTACTGTATATGTATGTGTATGCCTAGTGAACAAAAGTTAGGCACATGTGGTTGCTCTTACCCTGGGTAGTATTTGGCATGTTCTTCCCAGGGGTCTTCCCCAGGCTGCCAACCTTTCAGACCTCCACCACAGCAGAAACATATCACTTTATCACTCGTCCCTTAAAAGATAAAACACTTTTAATACTCACACCGAAATAAGAGAAAACAGTTGCACAGATTTAAAATGCAGCCCAGTATAAAGTTCATGTTTTTTTCTGTGTTGTACCTGAACTATAGAAGCCCGCTCTGGCAAGACTTTCATGGTTAACAGGGTGCTGAAGACCAGCAAAGCTGCTGAGCCTCTCCTGTAGGCTCCCCATAGAGACATGAGCATTCGTGTGTTGACTGCGTCCTCTCTCCTGCTCCTCCTCTTCATCCTCCTGGAGTGGTATATTGCCCGTGTCATGCCCAAGTATGAAAAAGCAGTTGGGAAAATGTCTGGCATGTTCTTCCCAAGCAACATCTTCAGGTTGCCAACCACTCAGTTTGCCGCCACAGCAGAAACACTGCACCTGGTCACCCTCCTCCAAGCAGTAGAAGCCAGCTTGAGCCAGCTCCCGGGGTCTCATGGGAGAATTTACGGGCCATACGGAAAAGCTCCGGAGGCGGGCGTCTTCGCTCTTCATGTGAGGGTTCATGGGGTAAGGGGTCTCATCGACCACCGCTCCAGTCGACAGAAGGTACTCCATGTCTTCTGCAGCCTCATCATAGATGGAACCATTAGTGAGAGGGGTGTCATGGCTCGGGTTAAAACTGGCTCGATGACAGCACTTGAGAAACGTGCATGCTGGAGAAACCTGTAGCAGAAAGAATGTTCTAGCTGTTTAAAGTAAACAGAAACTAAAAACACAAACGTTATTATCTTTCACTTTACATCCATTTACCTCCTTGTGCCTTTCCACAGGTGTGTCCCCGGTGCACCAGTTGTCCACGGTCTTCTGGCAGCTGAAGCAGCGGACGCGGTCGGCTCTGCCCGTGAAGTAGAAGCCGGCCCTGGCCAGTCGCTCGGCCGGGACTTGCTGAGCCAGGTTGGAGCCGTGGAACGAGTTCAGGCGATTGTTCAACCGCGAGAAATCAATCATGTTGTCCGACTCCAAATTCTCAACTTGTTGGAAATCACACATGGTTGAAGGAAAAATCCTGACTGGGTTAATGTAGTCGGCACGTTGTCTGGAGAAAAATAAGAAAATACCATAAACACTAGGCCGGCTACATAATACGAATAATATGATGGAAAATTTCAGCAGGCATAGTGACTCTCTGAGGTCACGATGCCTTGAAACTAATCATGTGGATGCTGACTGTGAGGGATGGGCACAGGCAGGACGGTACAGAGGGTGTAACCTGACTCTTTATGCAACTCAATGGGAAATAAAGACCTACAGCACACAGATAGACACTGATAAAAAATGCTGCTGCACTTCAGGGACAGATGACTCATGAGAAAAACACCCAACAAATTGACACGCACTGAAGGGACAGATTTTTTTTTACCATTACTTTGCTGCCACATGTGAATATGTTTCCTCAGAAACTAAACCTTCTGCACTTGGTGAGAAAACCACCAAAACAAAGACAATCTTGTAAATGCAACTCCCGGATCAGGCGAGCTGTGTGCACTTTGCTGAAGGCTCGTGATCTTTGCACAGTTTCTCAATACAGTACATCTCTCATTTAGTCATCTTATCACGCATTTTTTGCTGCTTTGTTCCGTATTGACTAAGTTTAAAAAAAAGTTGCAACCACGTGACAGCAAGTCCATCACGCGCTGCTGATCCAGCTAGCTCAGGGGTCTGCAACCTGCGGCTCTGGAGCCACATGCGGCTTCTCTGGTCCCTCTGCAGCGACTCTTTCAAGCTTTGACCAAAACCGAATTGGTTGTTATACAAACAACAACAAAACGACTAGTTTCAACAGTTTTATGGCAAATATGTGGATACTGGAACAAATAAAAGGAGTAAAACTTTTAACGTTATTTATTTCTATACTTAATTAATTTTGCCACAATTAAAAAGATACCTGGGTTTGTATAGTTCATCGTTTTTATTAATTAACAAACCCTCTCTTTAAAGGGTCATTTGTCTTCAATTGTAAAATATAAATTATTAGTTATTTTATTTTTATAATGTCACCCCTGGTGGCCACAAAAGCACCTTCCAACAAACCTAAAGTGGCCCATGGGCCACCAGTTGATAATCACAGTTGTAGCATGTTGTTGCAGCTCTGAACACTTTTAATTTAGTGAACAAAGACGTAAAATGGCTTTTTTGGTTGTAAAGGTTGTAGACCCATGAGCTAGCTGAATTTAACATGCACTTTAATGCTACAAACACTTAGCATTAAAGCGACATTTTGACACTGAAGGACACGATTTAGGACTTGTTTTTTTTTTTTTTTAAACGACGTAATAGCTTAAAAGTACGCTAAACTGGAGCTTAATGTCGGTTTAATGTCAACCTTTGCTCCCAATGTGTGGCGTTAATGCTCCAGAGCTGTAAAACACCCAACCGCTTGCTAGCTGGTAGCTAGCTGCTCGCGAGGTTGCGCAGTTAACTTGTTGGACTGTCGCTGCGGAGCTTCAGATTTACCTTCCCCCAGTGTCTGACGCCTCGCGGACAGGTCTTCAGTCCGTCCTTGATGTGAGCACCCCGTCCAGGAGGAATACAGTACTATAATCACAGGCAGACAGGAGTTTTCAGGAAGTGAAAGCTAAAGGGAACCAGACAGCGTCCCCCACAACCGGAACTGGGCGTAGTGGTGACGTAATGAAAGAAGGCGTTCCCTTATGTCTGTGGATTCCTCAGCAACCTTTTTGCTAAGCTAATGTTTAGTTTGGTAAATGTTTAGTTTTGTAAATTGACTTGTGACTGTTAATGATGGCTTTAAGCACTAAGGGAATTGTCTGACCCCCCTCCCTGTTTTATTTATTTATTTATTTATTTAGGGGAAAAAAACCATAGTTTAAATACTGTTAAACTATTTAAACTACCGGTACGTGTTACACATAATGTAGGAGCCATATAAAGGATTTAAGTTTAAAAGAAATGTTTATTTTGTTGCCTGAATTGATTCTGTGAGTTACAGCCAGGTTCTATTGTTTGAAGAAAAATAAGCATTTGGAATTGTATGCTGTTGAAGCTTATGACGTGGTGCCTTCTGATTGGCTGTTTAAATGGGTATAAATAGGACGTAAGCATTCGTTTATTCAGTAGAAGTCTGGCACCCGAAGAGTAACACAGTCTTTTGACCGTCACTTTCTATTTGTTTTGAATCTGTATTGCCTTTTTTTGTGTATCTTTTTATTAAGTTCAGTAAAGACACAAATATAATCGCTGGATTCAAGACCTCCTTTTTTGAAGAAATGTGTCGCGTATGAAAGAGCTTTAAGGGGCTAGACTAGTGAGAGCTTCTGCACTTACATCAAGTCAAAAGACTGTGCATCAAGTCAAAAGACTGTTCATCAAGTCAAAAGACTGAACAGCAAGTCAAAGACTTCTCATTCAGGACTCTTTCAAGACCAAGACAGAAAGGAAAGAGGACTTCTGGACAATCTGAGAGTCGACTCCATCAAGGAACCCTCCGGAGTTAAAAAATAAAAGCCGCAGCGCCGCCGTTGGGAGCCACAGAAACTTCAGGTTGGTTGCTAAGCAACAAAAACGGTTGGTTGTTAAGCTAACAGGCGAACGGAGCCAGCACCTCCATAAACCCCGTGAACTGTGAAACAGAAATCCTACACATAAGGAACTCTTTCACACACGTTTGTGTGAACGTTTTAGAAGAGTTAGAAGCTGTGGAAGCTCACAGTTTGTGTGTAAAGATTTAAAAGTAAAATAAACGGGGAAAAGATGACGAACGTTGGTGAAGTTGCGGCCGTTGGCCAGAAGAGGGAGCCAAAGCCCACAGAACGAGCTGTTGGTGAGAAACTCATCAGATTAAAAGAAGCCAGAAGAGCAAAACTGTCACAGTTGACAAAGGAGAAGAATAACATTGAAAGATTGAAACAAAATGAATGCAATATTGATTTTATAGATGAAGAATCTTTACCAAACTTTGTCAAATGCCTGGGAGAGTATAAAAACATTAATGAAGAACTGTGTGAACTGTTAAATGAAGAGGATAAATGCAAAGACCAAGATGTGTTCCAGCATAGACATTCTGAGTTTAAACTTTTCATACAAAGCATTATACAATGGAAACACGATGTAATATGCCCTCCAGAGGATGATGTTGGTCCACACAACAGTGTTTCAAAGGCTAACTCAGTTGCAAGCAGTGCATCACAAGGATCAAGTACAATTTCAACGCGGCTGAGAATTAAAGCAGAACGTGAAGCACTCTTAGCAAGAGCAGCAGCTATGAAAAACAAAGAAGCCATTCAACTAGAAGAAGCCCGTCTGAAATTTAGAAAAGAGCAACTAGAAATTGAAACAGAACTTGCTATTTCAGATGCAAAATTAAAGGTGTATGAAGAGTTTGAAGACGCTCAGAAGTCTGAGGTTGATTATTTTCAAGCTACTCCAAAACTCAGAACTGAGCCTGTTCATTCTGCAGGCAGCAAGCCAGGATATCATGAGGGGTGGTTTCCTCTTTTTAAAAATGGTGATAAATGTCTATTCAATAATTATAGGCCAATATCCTTATTACCACAGTTCTCAAAAATTCTAGAAAAACTATTTGTGACCAGATTGGATCAATTTATTGATAAACAAAATATTTTAAGTAGCAGTCAGTATGGGTTTAGAGAAAAAAACTCTACTTCAATGGCTCTCATGGATTTTATGGAACAAATAACCAATGCTGTCGATCATAAACAGTACTGTGTTAGTGTTTTTGTTGATCTAAAAAAAGCATTTGATACCATTGACCACACCATTCTCCTTGAAAAACTAAATAAATATGGTATTAGAGGACCAGCATTACAGTGGGTATCTAGCTATTTGAAAGATAGGAAACAGTTTGTGCAAATAAATGATGTTAGATCTGACCTCCGTGATATCAATTGTGGAGTTCCTCAGGGCTCTGTGCTTGGACCAAAGTTATTTATTTTATATGTGAATGACTTGGTAAATGTGTCAGGACTTCTTAAATGTGTTCTTTTTGCCGATGACACCACTTTTTTCTGTTCGGGTAAAGACATAAAACAGATTTTGGATATGATGAAAACAGAATTTATAAAAATACAAACTTGGTTTAAATTAAACAAATTATCTTTGAATCTAGATAAAACTAATTACATGATATTCAGTAACAAAAAGAGAAGTGTTGATGACAATCCATTTGAAATTGAAGATGTTGTGATCTGTAAAGTGAGTGAAGTGAAGTTTCTGGGTGTTATCATTGATGACAAACTGACATGGAAACATCATGTAAATTCCATTAAAACAAAAATTGCTAGATCAATTGCAGTACTGTATAAAGTCAGGGATTTTTTAATTGATAAAGCTCTGCATATGTTGTATAACACAATCATTGCTCCACATTTAATCTATTGTATTGAGGTTTGGGGAAAAGCGTGCAAAACAATTACAAAGCCTGTTTTTATTTTACAAAAGAGAGCTGTAAGAGTAATCACCAGAAAACATTTCAGTCACCCATCAAACACCTTGTTTCTTCAGCTAAACTTACTGAAATTCCAGGAATTGGTAGAATATAGTATTTTATCAGTTATGTATAGGGCTCATAATAACACATTACCTTTAAATATCCAAAGAAATTTTATAAAAAGACAAAGTTGTTACAATCTCAAGGGAACAGAGATATTCATCAAACCACAATTCAGAACCAGCTTAAAGGGACGGTCTACCTCAATTCAGGGAGTTCGATTGTGGAATGCTCTGGAGAGTGATGTTAAAAATGCAAAATCAATGTGTACATTTAAGAAAAAGGTCAAAAAGGACTTGCTCAAAAACTATATATGATGTAACTTAGTGTGTTTGTGTATTACACTTATGTTGTACTTATGATGTAGCTTAGTGCGTTTGTGTATTACAGTTAGAAAAATCAAGTAGAATTATGGGTGATGTAGTTTGTGTATTACAGTTGGAAAAATTAAGTAGAATTTTTCATTTTGTGATCTAGTTTGTGTATTACAGTTAGGAAAATTAAGTAGAATTATTCATTTTGTGATGTAGTTTGTGTATTACAGTTAGAAAAATAAGTAGAATTATTCATTCTGTGATGTTGCTTGAAGGTTATCATTGGTTGAACAAACTGTGAAATAAGGGGCAGATATAATAAGATTTCATCTTCTTTCTGCTCCCTTCATTTTATCCTACTTGTATTCTTGTATCTGATGAAACTGTCTTGTATTGTTCTTTTAAAATGAATGAATAAACATCAAATCAAATCAAATCAAATCAAATGTAAATGCCTCAGTGGTCCCGCGGGGAACGCGTCCGCTTTCCACTCAAAAGACTTGGGTTCAATTCCCACCTGGCTCAACTTTTTATTTTATTTTATTGAATTTATTCATTTCAAATTGTAAAAACACAAGAAAATTATTTACAAAACCATATTATAAAACAAAACAATACATAAAATGAAAGGAGGCAGAAGAAAAAAAGCTCATTATTTCTGCCCCTTCTTCAAACAAAATTAACAATCAATTCAAATAGCAATCACATATATAAAAAAAATATAAGATATTAAATGATTTCTCACACAAAACCATAAATTCTGAGCTTTGAACAATAATAAAAGAATATTATAGTCAACCAAATCATTAAAAAAAACTTTAGCAATTTCAATTTGTAAAACAAAACATTTGATGGATGGCAGTAATGTTTTCTTGTAATAATTCTTATGGCTCTCTTCTGTAAAATAAAAATAGGCTTTAGTTACAGTTTTGCACGCTGTACCCCAAATATCTATACAGTAAATTAAGTGCGGGAGTATAACAAAAAAACAATATAACAAAAAAAAAAGTCAACCAAGTGAGATTCGAACTCACGTCTCTGGAGTGGCAGCGCAACGCGTTACCACTAGACCACCACGGCTTATTAGTTCACAGTGGAGTTTGCTTTATTTTAAAGGCTACATGCAGGCGCGTGCATGCTTTTGTGTGCGCGCGTGTGCGTAAATATATATATATATAAATATATATGTATTGGTGTGTGTGTGTGTGTGTTGGGTGCAATGCGCAAAGTGCTGAGACCACGGTTTGCGTGCGCGCGCGCACACAGACAAGTTTCTCTTCAAAACTATCCATGTCTGTCAAAGCAAAAACAAAAAACGCCCACAAACTTTGAACCAATCACACGCTGCGAGCCGCATCGTCGGCGTCTTGCAGTTCTGCTTGGGGGCTACGTACAAGACGGGCTGTCACCGGGGGATCGCAGCGGGAGAGCGGCCAAAAGTTGCGCAATGTTTGCT
>JBBPBX010036873.1:9963-31241 GCA_038048925.1 Garcialebias charrua | reverse complement strand
TGGTTTCGGAGCAGAAACTGACAAACTCCCTCCTCCCCCCCACTCCCTCCCCCACCCTCCTTCCCCGTCTGTGTGAAAATTTATGCTGTATTTACTTACAAGAAAAGTACTGTGCTAACAGAGAGGCAGTACTAATGAAACATACATAAATAAAATAAAAATAAACATAAATATGGCACGAGAACTAAAGTTGATGTTGACAAGTAGATTTTTATTTAAATAATTTTACAAACCAAGAAATTTGATTGTCTTGCTTGGAGAATTCTCGGTGGATCTGTGAACACACATATACAAATTATTACTTTCTTACTTCAGCATTCCATTTAAAACGTGACTGAGAGAGGATTGATTGCAAACATTTCCCATTGTATTTTTCCTGATGTTAAGAAAAATTATAAATAGTTACATAATCATCTCTGATATACAGGACCTAAAAACTTATGGTTAAATATAAAATAAATATTTAAATACTTTTTTTAAATCATGAATGTAGCCGAATGCGACAAAAAGACTTTAGTATTTGATCAATCTAGTTTATAAAATTCTAATCCAAATACTTTAGGTTTTAAAGGCTTAACAACGTTAAATTAGGACGTTTTAACAGTAGGCCTGGCGCCCACATCAGCGGTCCGATTTAATAAAATTTTAGCGAGAAAGACTCCAAATTGTTTCGCTGAACCAAGCGGACAGATCCGTTTTTATCATGAAAATCTGACGAAGAAAGATCCGATTTTACATAATCCAAAAATTACGTTTTTTATCGGAAATGAAAGCTAAGCTAATGCTGACGGAGCCGCCAGCTAAAAGCTTCGTCCGTCCGAAAACAGTGCAAATGCCGTTGTACTGTGAAACCAAACGTTTCTAAATTGTTTTCTCTGCAAAAAGAAACTGAGAATTCGCTTACCAATTTTTATCGAAATAGTTCTGTCGAAAAAGCTGAATGATGACGAGGCAAGAATTCAGGAGGCCTTGTTGTCATGAGAACTTTGATACAGTGTTGCCAGATCTCGCGACAGAAGCAAGCGACCAGCCCAAAACAAGCCCAAAACGAGCCCAACTGGCAACCCACCCCATTGTGTAAAACTAGGACCGTTTTTAACCAGTATAAACATACATTTGTTATGGCGTTGCATACAAACGGAAGAAAAAATTATGCTAAACACTTTGTAGCCACTCTAAAACATAAAGATACATTTTGCATATTTATACAGATTAACCCCATTATACCTCTGGGACTCATTTGTGATCTGAATTTTAAATGAAGAGTGATGACAACACTTGACAATAACAACAATAGACATTCATGAAAGCTGCGTACAACTTAGTAAAAATAAACTAAAAAATTGAACAGCTAACCATGCTAAGTATGCGCCCTTTTCTCCCATTTTTTAATTATATTATTTCCCCATATTTCCCCACTTATTGGAGCTAATTTTAGCGTGGTTTTGTCACTAGACGAAGAATAAAGTGAAATGAATAACAAGCCCAAATAAGCGACTTTAAGTTCAAAGTAAGCCCAAGTAACCACGATAAGCGACTACAGAAAACAAAGAGCCCAGAGTAGCTTATGATGAGCGGACTTGGCAACTATGCTCACAGACACCTGTGATTATCTGAGGGGAACAGAAAAGTAACATTCATGAAACAAAAACAGTTTTATCTTGGTCATCCAGAGAGGTTCAGTTCATGTTTTCAGATTCTGAGTAGGGTCTGTTACTGCGAGGTGAAGTGAGAGGAACTGGATGTTTTTATAGCAGTCGCATAGGATGTTGATAAAACGCGGAATATATTTGGATTTAATGCAAAATAAATGGGAAGTAGAGCAAGTATTACCGGTATACTGCATTGAATTACAATTATTGACTATTTAAACTTTTATAATAAGCTTGTTAATTTAAATTAACAACCATAATCAGATCAAAATTAAGTTTAGGCATTTTAGGATAACAAGTCTTAGAAAAATTTAGCAGAAATTTATTTTTAGACTTGCCAGTAAATTCTGTCTTTTAAAAGTTTAACTAAATTGATAAAACTTTGACACTTATAAAGAATAAAAAATATATATATTCTTGTCAAATAGATTTTTGACTAGATTGTAAGTTGAAACGCTCAGTTTAAATTCATCATTTTAAAACGATTTTTGCATACATTGAAAATGTTTTATCAATTTTAAAGAGCTGTTACACAGTTAAGTAGATTATAAGTGCTGTTTCCTTTTAAGAGTTATATAATGTGACTGAAATGATTAATAATAAAAATGCTTTATTGGAAGTAACTTTTCAGCAAGTAGGTTAAATACGCACAAGAATCCAGCCAACTCGCCAGGAGTGAAGGACACATTTCACTGTTAAAACCTAATTTTGGTGTTGTTTCGCATAAATTATGACCATTAGAGGCAAAATGAGGTCTGGTATATTTGACCGGGAATTAGAATAACATATCATTTGACCATACAATGCATAATCTTTGACAGCAGTAAGAAGGGTTGTTTTTATTCAAACAGATTGGGGCTGTGTATACAGTAATAATAATATAACTTTTGATAAGTAAACCACTGAAAAGTGGTAAAATTTCTAGTTTCAGGTTAAATTGACAATTTTACTCATACGTAAATTAATGATTTTTGATCTATTATGCAGATCAGATTAAAAGGATGCCTCTGTTGAAAATTCACTTTTATGTAAATGTACATTTAAAATTCCATTGTGCAAACCAGACTTGCAGGGGTGGCTCTATTCAAGGTAATTGCTTATAGAATTAACATGATTACTTTGAACCTGGTTTGTTAAGGATTTTTACATTTTTCTATTTTCTCATTTTTTATTTATTTTAGAAGCAGCCTCGCGATGTTTGTGGAAAGAGGAAAACGTAAGTCCTGGACCTCACGACACTTGCAAAAACACATAGTTAGTAGTACATACAGTTCATTAAGATAGGACCATGTCAAACACACATGCAGCGTCTGAATTTTTGAATCACAAACTACTGTGGTTATTGATTGGATCGGATCAGATTCAATATTTAGGGCATGTCCGGAACTGGCTCTCTGACTTCACCGAGAACACCAAGGCTGGACTCCCAGGCTGCCCTGCTCAAAATAAACATTCGAGGGGTTTAAAGACAATGGCACTGAACGAGGGCACTGGACTTTTCTCTGAACAAATGACACCACAAAGACTTTCACAAAGAACTGTCAGAACACGGTCATCAAACACAAATGACCAGAATATGCGGTCCGGGTGTGATGGATCGATGATGAACAAAGATCTCACCCAGGAGCAAAGATCTCACCCAGAAACAAAGATCTCACTGGATGCTGTGACAAGAGGGAGCTGAACAGGTTCTCCAGAAAGACAAAGAGAACAGGTCTTGAAGTCAACCACGCCAACTGTCCAGCTGAAGGTCATGCCCCCCGTATGGATCTGTGAAGATCTGTCAATAATCCTGGTATCGTGTTTCAAAACTGCAGTCTGCTTAATTTTATTTAATGTAACACATTCTCATGATATGGCCTGCTAGAGCAAGGCCACAGAATTTGTAGTTTATATTATGTGGGTCTGACGACTTATTTTTCCACTTCCAGTAACTTCGTGATGGTACAGAGATAATGATCCCAGCTCATAACCCTGAAACAAGTTAATGTTTATATTTTCTTTTACAGATTAAAATTGTGTCTCCACAAACATTCATGCAAAAGTTTTGTGGAGCTGAAGGAAGGATAGCAATTGTCCTTGAACTGACTGAGTGCGTTTTGGTGGGTCTGGTTTGCCACAAGGAAGTTATTGTTAAAACAATTTTTATAGCTTTATGCTTTAAATCTTAGATTGTTATTTATACCATACCACTTTATTTATAGAGCACTTTGGCGGACGCGGGCCAACCAAGGTGCTGTACGATAGAAACAAGCCAAGCAGACAGGAAAACAAAACAAAAAAAAAAAAAAAAGGGAAGAGAAAGTGTTCCTAGAAATAACTAATAATAATAAGGAATATATCACTAATAACATTAATGAAGGCTCATAAAAGGAAACAGCTCATTCATTGATTAGATGATCAGTTATACAAAAAATAACTTTTTAGATTTTTATATTCAACAGCATAGCCATTTAAAGGATCATTTAAGAAGCACGTTGTACTGTAGGATAAATCAGATAAACCTACAAACCACATTGCTTTATGTATGTTGTTTAATAAACAGGTATGTATATGTCATTTGATAAACAGGTATTTATTTTTTAACAGATCCAAAGAGAAAAGATGGGGGACGCCCTGGAGTTTTGGATCTATTCAAAAGGTTGATTTGAAAGGTTGATTTTGAAATGTGGTGGTTCTATATTTTTAAAACACGACTGACCCTGACTATAGACTGGACTTATTTTGAGAACATGAACCACATATGTCTGTCTATACAGCTGTATGTCTGTCTATATGTATATGTGTATGTGTGTCTATATGTATGTATGTCTGTCTGTACGTATATGTCTGTCTATGTCTGTATGTATGTTTTGACTTTTTCTACAGACTATGAAAAAGGTAAAGTATTTTAGGTGAGTATAAAACGTCTCCGTCTCCTGCTACTCATTTTGATGATCATGCTAATTAAGAATAACTTACTAATTAAAATAACCTCAAATCAGAGTGAGTGATTACTCATTTTCACTGAAGAATGAAATCATTTGTAGTTGTGTTGTTTTTGCCATTAAATACAAATGTTTTAGATAGTAAGAATGGAATTTTATTTTATATTTAAAGAAACAATTATTATTATAGCCAATTACAGAATTTAGTTTAAGTTAAGTTAAGGAGCTACCCACAGTTTGACCTTCCCCAGACCACAAATGGCTCATGGGATCCGAAGGTCTTAGTTTTATTTGACAAATTGCAAGTTTTTTGGTGTCCAGTTCTCCTCTCAAAAAGACTACAGGTTTCCGGAACTCCTTCAGGAGGAGTTGCCAGTGATGCCAGTGAATCCCGTCTTGACTCGAGGTCCTGCTAGGGACGGCTGCAAACGAGGGTGGACGGGACCCCTACAGGTGGAGGAAAGGACACGTCATCTTCTCGAGAGAAAAAGCAGCAGCTGTTACATCTGAGTGACCGGTGCTCCCCTGAAGGAGAAGTTTGGAACGATCGCTGAGCCAGATTTTGAGATGGATCTGGTCAGAGCAAAGCTCCCCATTTTGTCGAGACATGTGGCTTGACTACACTATGCCACACACAATTCAGGGTTGCGACCTGCTACTGTGCCCGCAATTCATGCCTGAATAGACTAAAACAACAGACAGCTGGACAAGACTGAAGCCATCAAACTGCCTGATGCCCTCCACCCACAAGACTTGAACAAAAAGCTCTCCCCAAAGAAAAAGAATGAACTTTGACTAAAACCCAAGAAGAAAAAGACTTGAACAAAAAGTCCCCAAAGAAAAACCAGAAACTCACAGAAGAAAAAGACTTGAACAAAAAGCCCTCCCCAAGGAGAAAAAGACCCGCACGGAAACTCACAGAAGGAAAAGACTTGAACAAAAGCCCCTCCCCCCCCCAGAATCACATGAACTTATTTCACAGACAAAAGCTTTCCCCAAGCAGAACTGGACTGATCTCATAAGCAAAAGCTTGCCCAACAATGAAAAACTGGACTTATTCCACACACAAAGAACTTCCCCCCCCAGATGAAATGGACTTGTGCCCAACAATGAAAAACTGGACTTATTCCACACACAAAGAACTCCCCCCCCCAGATGAAATGGACTTGTGCCCAACAATTTCTGCCACAAACAAATCCCCAAGGAACAGAAAGAACGTGTTCTGAAAACGGGACACTCCCTCCCCAGGAAAGACACTGAACTTACCCTCCCACACCAGAAAAAGATGGATGCTGTGAAGAAGAATGGTTGATCTATTTCATTTTTTAAGTTCAAACCGGTTGTTTTTACTTTCCTGGGCAATAGTTGATATCAAAGAAGTTTCAAACTTATTTTATTTTTGTGCCCATAAAGGGCTATTTTGTTGTGTGTTTGAGAATTATTTCCCACATCTTTGAAAGTGTATAAGTTCCATTTAATTGTTTAACACGACAAATTAGATTGGTTCTTTTTTGGTTAAAACAAATTAGATTGGTTCTTTGGTTAAAACAAATTAGATTGGTTCTTTTTATTTTAAAACAAATTAAATAGCTTATTTCTTTTATTTGTTTAACACAAATAGATTAGTTCCTTTATATATATATGTTTCTTCTCAAAAGTTCTATTTCTTTGGAAAAACTTGGTTTTTGTGGGTAAATAGACTAATTCATGCTAGATATATTATTCCTTTTAAAACTTTGACATAAGCCATAAAGTGAGACCATACTCATTGCAAAATTCTCCTCAAAATCTTTATTTCTCTCAAACATTGCAATAAGTCATGAAATATGACAAACAGAGTTCTCCAAAACTTTATAATCTCTCAAACCATCCTAGAAAGGTGATCCTGCGCTGTTAGGGCGTTACTGTGGAGGCACGGGACGGTGGTGTGAGTTTTTTGCCTCTAATTAGAAATTCGGCCTCAGAGGTTGTTTTCCGCACCGCTCACCTGATTGATAATGATCAGTTTATATATGATAAAGAGGATGAAATGATGGAGATGTTCAATATTTATCATCTAAAACTAATTACTCTGACCCAATAATTATAACCCAGCTCACTTATATCAAATATTCTCTGTTCCCTTTAAACACTTATATTTGATAGTACAAACATGTTGTTTGCTTTTCTCTTTATACAGAAAAGACAGTCTTCTAGCCTTGACAAATGTTTGGATTAGATGTTCTTGTTTGATCAGAACCATGACTTGTTTGTTTTATCTGTAATCAGAATCAGAATCAGAATCAGAATCAGGTTTATTGGCCAAGTATGTTGACACACACAAGGAATTTGTTTCCGGCTGTTCGTGTCTCTCTAGAAAGTGTCTCTCTAAAAATGCTAAAAATTAATGTATACAGATACTTTACATAAAAAAAACGTACAAATAATACACAAAATACAGAAGGATTCACATCACATGGGGGATGTGAATGGGTTGGGGGTCACGCTGATGGATGTCTGATGATCAGCTGTTGATGATGGTGATGGCCTGGGGGAAGAAACTGTTTTTGTGTCTGGCAGTCTTAGTGGACACAGATCTGTAGCGTCTGCCAGACGGGAGGAGTTGGAACATGTTGTGACCCGGGTGTGTGGAGTCTGTGGTGATTTTTCCAGCCCGTTTCCTGGTTCTTGCGTGGTACAAGTCCTGAATGGAGGGCAGTGAAGCCCCAATGACTTTCTCAGCTGTCCTCACTGTTCGCTGCAGCCTGTTCCTGTCCTGCCTTGTGGCTGCTCCAAACCAGACTGTGATGGATGTACACAGGATGGACTCAATGACTGCAGTGTAGAACTGGATCAGCAGCTCCTGAGGCAGGTCCAGACGTCAGAGCTGTCAAAACTCCACCTCCTTCTTATTTAAATAGCTTGTCATGTCCAGTACAATTCGGAATTGTGCTGGATAATGTATTTGAGACCAAACTAAGTTTCAAAAGGCATTAAAAAGCCCTTCCCCCTTGCAAGGTTGTTTGTCTGATTTAACACTGTTCTCTTGTTTATCTGAGTGTGATTTTTATTAAGGTAACAGGGGTTTAAAATCCCCATAACACATCTTTGCTATAATTTTCAGCAAACAAATATATTTTCAAGGTGTTTATCTTGTTAAATTTTAAAGAGATGAAGGTTTTCGCATAGCGCGACGTTTGGAAGACCGGTCAAAGCGAAACTATTTAAATCCAGCTGATTTGCAATATTATTTAGGAATATAGCAACATTTTTCTCACCAAAAATCCTGATTATTTGTACACAAAATCCATCCAGCTATTAAATCAACACAACAATATCTTTGCTTATGCAGCTTGATACAGATGCAGTTTGCTAGCTCTGGCTAGTACACTCTTTGACTATCCAATCAAAGCGTGTGAATACGCTGACGTTTCCGTACGGCATACAGAAACGTCAGCGTACGGCATACGCCTGCTAGAGGGCCTGGTGTCGCCAACTCAAAATCTGATTGGTTGAAATAACAGTTTGATCGACATTTATTTTATGCCACATAGCTCACCGGCAGCCACTCTTGCATATGACGAGGTTTTACCTCGAGTCCCGTTATGACAAGATTATCTTGTCTTGTGTTCTGTTCTAAGTCATCAATTCTTTGCTCTAGCTTCTGTTCTAAGTCATCAATTCTTTGATCCAGCTCCATTATTTTTTTTATCTTTAATTCCTATTTGCAGTTTCAATTATCTGATGTCTTCAAACAAGCCCATCTATAGTTTCTGTTGGGATGTCAGATTAGACAGTTTGGAGCTCATAAAGTTCAGGGATTTTCTAATTTCCTCCATATTATCCAAATTCTGTTCAGGCTGCTCCTTTTTTTGCTTGGATTTACTTGGCATTTTTCAGACAAAAATTCTGCCTGATGGCAGTATCTCTACACAATCTCCGACTTTACAGGGCCGGATCCCGCAGCCCAACAAACCGTAGAATCCACGCTGGTCAATTAGCTCACATCACCCACTAAGATCCCACACGTCTCAGCAACTCCACGGAACCACAGCCGAAGGCAGGCCCCCAGCTGCCGGATCCAACAGCCTCTCCACCACAGCCGCTCCACCGCAGCCGCTCCCACGCAGCTACCGCAGACACCAAGATGGCTGGACTCCCAGGCCCCCAGCAGTCCAAAGAGCCGAAACACACACAAACATAAATCCTACTAATGAACTTTAGTTCACCATTAAATCTCTGATGAACCAGATTCTACAGACAGGAGGTTTCTACAGACAGTTTCTACAGATTCTACAGACAGGAGGTGGAACACCTGGAGAGCTGGTGCAAAGAGAATAATCTTCACATGAATGTGAAGAAGACAAAGGAGATGATTGTGGACTTCAGAAGGAACAAACACACCCATGCCCCACTGAAAATAGGTGGGTCTGCAGTGGAAGTGGTCTCCAGCTACAAATACTTGGGTGTACACATGAATGATAACCTCAGCTGGAGCAACAACACCACCAGCCTGATCAAGAAAGGTCATCAGAGACTCTACTTCCTCAGACGGCTGAGACGTGCTGGTCTGAGCAGCCCAGTTCTCACCTCGTTCTACAGGTGTGCAGTGGAGAGCATCCTGTGCTCCAGCATCAACGTGTGGCATGGAGGCTGCACAGTTGAAGAGAGGAAAGCTCTGCAGAGAGTGGTGAAGGCTGCACAGAAGTCTGTTGGAGTCAGTCTCCCCACCATCACAGACATTTACACCTCCAGATGCAGGAAAAGAGCCACCTGTATCATGAAAGACCTCACTCATCCAGCACACTCACTCTTTGCCCCACTCCCCTCAGGACGGAGGTTGAGGAGCATCAAGTGTAGAACCACTAGACTGAGGAACAGCTTCTACCCTGAGGCTGTTAGACTCATGAATAAATAAAAATAAAATAAAAAATAAACACTGCAAAATATCACATCATACTGATGCTGATCTGTTTTCTTGTTGCTGTGTTCATCTGTGTTCATCTGTGACCATCTGCTCATACAAACTCATGTTCGTGCTGCTGTTTATTCCCACTATATTAGGCTTAGTGTATTACTAGTTGATGTTTTTCTTAGTTAGTTCTAGATGTTATTACTGTTTTTCTCTTGCATTTGTTGTTGGATGTAACTGGGACCCCGTGTACATAATCTCGTTTTCATCACATGTACCACATGCGGTGCAAATGACAATAAAGACTCTCTGACTCTCTGACTGACTCTTCTACAAATCTATCTATATTTAAAATTTTATAGGTTTTCTTCATCATTTGATGTATTTGCACTCATAATTGTGTCTACTTTTATTCAGTTTGATGTGTGGTTTTGTTTCTTGTTCACATACATGTTTTTGTATTGTTAGCTTTAGTTCATGCTTTGTGACTTGTACATCTGTGGGTTAAAATAAAGTTGAATTAAAGGTTGTCTCTCTTCTTTAAACATGTATGAAGGAAATATTCTTGAGATCCATCCAACAATTTTGTGTCTTTTTGTGATTTTCAGCTGAGTTAACTTTAACAGATATTCATTAAAGTGAAAACAGGATTTTATGATAATGCTGGCACTGTTTATTTTATATTTTAATCTTCAATGCTAAAAAAATACTTTTTTATTTTATGACCAGCTCTGCTCGTCTCACCCGGTCCTCTTCCCACGGAGCCTCGGAACCAAATCTAAAAACCAAAATCCTGTGTCATCTTCCCGGCTTTGAGATCAGCTGTGACTCGCAGAAGGCCATTTCTAGACCCCATCCTCATGTAATCATGAAGGCCGAACCCCGACCTGGGCAGACAGGTGGACCGGGATGGGTCTGGGACAGACGGTAGAAGTGATTTTTATAAACATTTCATGTATTTTAAACAATATAGTTTTTTTTAATCGCTTCAGCGATTTTTAAAAACCGTTTATGTATAAAAACAAAATATTATTTAAAAAAAAAATCTCTTCCATTGTCCGTCCCAGACTCGCCCCGGTCCACCTGACTGCCGGGATCTAAATTCAGCCTTTGCCTACTGGGTTTGTGGTGGCATTACCCAGCCACAGCTTTTTTGCTGCATCACAGTCAATAAAGCTAACAACCATGGGCCATACATCTTTGAAGTACTCTTCATTACTCTCTTCAGGTCTTTTCTCTCTTACTAAGGTTTTTTGCTTTTTGTATTCACGATAACTGTCAGTGTCTGAGCTGGGGACTTGGCGTCGCTCCCAAGGGTGTAGATTTCATCTCATTATAGGGGGCATGAACAGAGAATTTTTTTTAAAGCAATTTTGGGGGGGTCGGCAAAGTTACAGTGAAATTTAATGCAAAATGTACAGAGGGAAGTTTATCCAAACTGCATGCATATACTATGCAGAATAATCAGCAATAATATTGTCTTAAATGGCATGTATTTAGTAGTCTTAATAGTAATATTAATCAGTACAATAGTGACACTCATTACTCATAAAAAAATTAATGTGTTCAATCTGCAGTACAATAGACGACAAAAGTGGCAAAATGAGAATTTTGCAAAAGAGGTCCCTGTTTAAATTTCAGTTTGGCTTGTATTCATAGATTGCTGTGGTCAGTGTCACTGATAATCTGGTACAATCAAGTTATTCATGATATTATGACCCGGTAGGTCTGGATGGCGCCTTGCAAGGCAGGCTACCACTACCGGTGTATGAATGTGTGAATGAATGGGTGGATGGCTGGTATTGTAAAGCGCTTTGGGGCTCCTCACAGGGGGCTGGAAAGCGCTATATAAATAAGCTCCATTTACCATTTTTACCATTTATTATGACCAGCACCTGTACGCTTAAAAAAAGTGTTTTTGTGGTGAGGAGAAGAGTGTAATTTTATATATATATTTTAGTATATGGTATATATTTCTCATTACTGCCAGTGTTGCCAGTTCAGCTATGAATCCAAAAAGATAAATTAAGATGTAAAGGCATTTTTATTTTATTTTTTAAACTTGATGTTAAGTACAGACTCAAGCAATGTGGGCTGTGTAATTTTATAGATTTGTTTGTGTAAATTTTTTGTTTTGCCAACGGTTGATAAGCTCCCTGTTCCAATGTGATTCTAATAAGGTCAAATCTTTTTTAAGGTACAGAAGGTGGATTTTTTTGTTTTACATTGATTTGCCACCAGTGTTGATAAGCACTGTTCTTTTAATCCAATAAAAGAAAAATGTAAGGAGTGATTTGTAAGCCTTAGTCCAACTGTTTCTAGGACCATGTTTCCTGCTGCACAATGGATTGTCAAATGTACTTCCTAGCTTTGTTTGCCTGTGCTGCAGTTTTGAAGAAGATGCATTATACTTTTCATATGCATAGCATAGAAGCAGCATTTAAAGTGACTAAAATAAATAAAATTAACAAGAGCCTATTTGAAATAAGTTGAATACAGTATAGTAAGCTGATGTAGAAAAAACGTCTACATTAACATGGCCGATAGACGTAGAAAAAAGACGTAGTTTAGACGTCTCCTTGCTCAATGGGTATTAATAATAATAATAATAATAATAATAATAATAATAAACTTTATTTGTATAGCACCTTACTACAATGCCTTGCATTGACCAAGGTGCTTAACAGGATAAATATATTTGGGCAGCACGGTGGCACAACTGGTAGAGCTGCTGCCTCTCAGCGAGAAGGTTGCCGGTTCAAATCCCGGTCCGGGGCCTTTCTGGGTGGAGTTTGCATGTTCTCCCCGTGCATGCGTGGGTTTCCTCCGGGTACTCCGGTTTCCTCCCACAGACCAAAAAACATGCTTGTTAGGCTGATTGGTGACTCTAAATTGACCCTAGGTGTGAGTGTGAGAGTGGATGGTTGTTTGGTGTGAGTGAGACAGGTCCCTCTTGTAAATGAGTCCCCGTGACTCAACGAGGCTAGCCTGTATAAATAAAGGTTGAATGAAAATGAATGAATAAAAAGATGAATAAACTGGAACAATAAAACAGTGAAAATAGAATTAAAAACAACAGCAATAAAAGAAGGCAATGGAAATAAAAATGCTACATACTAAAATACCAAAAGTAATAAAAGTTACACACTGAAAGCTTTTTTGAACAAGTGGGTCTTCAGTCTGGTTTTGAACAGAGTCAGATCAGAGGTGGCACGCAGCTCAAGGGGGAGACTGTTCCAGGCTTTTGGGCCGGCAACAGAAAAGGACCGGTCTCCCCATTGTTTGTACCTTGAGCGAGGCACCTCCAGCAGGTGTTGACTGGCAGATCGTAAAGCTCTGCCGGGCTGATGGACTTTCAAAAGTTCTGAGATGTACAGAGGTGCAAGTCCATTCAGAGCTTTGAAAACAAACAGCAGCAGCTTGAACTGTATCCTGAACTGAACCGGGAGCCAGTGTAAAGAGGACAGGACAGGAGTGATGTGTTCATATTTTCGTGTGTTGGTCAAAAAGCGCGCGGCAGAGTTCTGTACAAGCTGTAAACGGGAGATGGAGGATTGATTAATACCAACATACAAAGCATTACAATAGTCAAGTCTGGAGGTCACAAAGGCATGGATGGCCTTCTCCAGATCACCACGGCTGAGAAATGACTTGACTTTAGAGAGCAGACGGAGCTGGAAAAAGCTGGTCTTGACAACAGAACTGATCTGTTTATCAAACTTTAAGTTGGAGTCAAGCTGCACTCCAAGATTTCTGACCACCGGGTTGAAGTGGGGGAGGGGAAAACCAACACTGGGACTGGGAAGGATGTTGCTGGTGTCATCGGGTGCACCAAATAAAATGCATTCAGTTTTATCTGTGTTTAGGTGGAGGAAGTTTTGAGAGAGCCAGTGCTTAATGTCATTTAAGCAGTTGACAAGAGTGTTTGAACTGGGTGAGGGGTTGGGAGTGACTGGCAGATAGATTTGTAAATCGTCTGCATACATGTGAAAAGACAGATTATGACGTGCAATGATTGATCCTAATGGCAGCATGTAAAGAGAAAAGAGGACTGGCCCCAGAATGGATCCCTGTGGTACGCCAGAGGTCAGAGGGGTTGATGAAGAGGAGGACAGATCGCCTATCATGACAGAAAAGGTTCTCCCAGTCAGGTAAGATTTGAACCACTCAAGCACAGCTCCCTGGAGGCCAACCAGCTGAGACAAGCGGTTGATTAGTACCTGATGGTCGACGGTGTCAAAAGCTGCTGAGAGGTCTAACATCACCAGCAGAACAGGGTTTTTTGCATCCAGGGACAGAAGAATGTCATTCTGCACTTTGAGCAGTGCAGATTCAGTACTGTGACGAGCTCGAAAACCTGACTGAAATTTTTCAAACAGGTTGTTGTGCTCAAGAAAAGATTGAAGTTGAATAAAAACAATCTTTTCTAGGACCTTTGATAGAAATGACAGATGGGAAACTGGTCTGAAATTAGAGAGAGCTGTAGGATCTAGGCCTGGTTTTTTGAGAAGAGGCCTGACCACAGCGTGTTTGAAAGCAGATGGCACATAACCTGAAGTTAGACAGCTGTTAATAAATGACAAAACACAAGGACCAATTACATCAAAGGACTGTTTGAACATTTTAGAGGGAATGATGTCCAGAGAACAGTTTGTTGGTTTCATCTGCTGAACCACCTTGGTGAGGTTGGGCAGTGAGACTAGGTTGAACTGGTCAAAAACAGCTGTGGTTATTGCAGATGCACATGATTGGACAGTGTTTGATGGGCTGACAATGTTCTGCCTGATAGAGTCTATTTTGTTGACAAAATAGCTCTGAAAGTCGTCACAGGTAGACTGAGTGGCAGTTTTCAGAACATTGACAGATGGATTGATGGCAGACTGGAGTGTGTTGAATAGCGTCCTCGGCCGGTTGCAGCTGGTGGAGATTAAATTGGAGAGGTACTGTGATTTGGCCTGCTTAACAGCATGTTGATAATCACAGAGACAGTCTCTCAGTATTCCCTGGGATACATGAAGCCGGTCCCGCTTCCATTTTCGCTCTGCTTTCCTGCAGCGTTGTCGAAGAGCCCGCGTCGTTTCGTTGAGCCATGGTGATGGTCTGTTTTTTGAAGATGCCTGTTTGAGAGGAGCGATGGAGTCCAAGATCGTTGTGCAGGTGTGATGGAAGGAGGTGATGAAGTCCTCGGGATGTAGAGATGGGTCTAGGCTGACAGTAGAGCATAATTCAGTGCTCTTAAAGGCATCAGTGAACTGACTTTGGGTGGATGGGGTGATGGAGCGGTAGAGATGTGCTGGTAGAACAGCTTTCGGTGTAGGAGGGGTGGAAAATTCAAATAATATGGGAAAGCGAAATACAGGTGTCCAGGATCTCCACAGCAGATATGTGAAGGCCGTGGGAGATAATTAAGTCCAGTGTATGACCCTGGCTGTGCGTGGCCCCCGAGACAGACTGCGACATGTTAAAAGAGTCCAGAATGTCCTGAAACTCAGATCCAAGTTGATTGCTTTGGCAGCAGGTGTGCACGTTGAAATCTCCACAAAAGAGCAACGAGTCAAATTTTGGGAGCAGTTCAGCCAGTAGTTCTGAAAACTCACTGAGAAAGTCTTTATTGTATTGTGGAGGCCGATAAAAGAGGCCACACAGCAGAGGTTTAGCAGATTCCAGCACAAAAACCATTATTTCAAAGCTGTTATAGTTTTTCTGAGGCAACAAGCGGCACTTGAACGCATCATTGAAGACTGCAGCCAGGCCCCCCCTCTTCCAGCCCCACGCGGTGCGCTCAGATAAGAGAAGCCATTTGGGAGGAGTTCAGAGAAGCAGCTGTTGTCTCCTGTTTTCTGCCAGGTTTCAGTAATCAGAAACAGATCCAGACGATGAGTTGAGATCAAATCACTTAATATAAAAGTTTTATTAGTGATCGATCTGGCGTTAAACAGTGCTGCACGTACTGGAACACAGCCAGTTACGTCACTCTCAGCTCGAGCGAGCGGGCGGAGGTTCTGTTTAACGCAGCCTCGCTTCAGTGTCTTCACAGGAGGACAAGATGGATACTGACGCTGACGTCATGATTGACAGCAACAAGGCATCTGTGGCGACGAGCGAAGGAACGACGGACATCAAAGACGCTGAATTCAGGAGGTAAATCAGCCGTCGCCGTGTTGTGAGACGAGAGATACTTTTTAAATCTCACCAGCACGCCTGCCCTCGTTCCGCGTCTTCTGCGTCGCTTGTTGCGTGGCAACGTGGTCGCGTTGCGTTGTAGGTAAGCTGGAACAGACGCCAAGAAAGGTGGAGGTGGAGGAGGCTTAAAATGTCCATATTTGCCAGTAGTCGGTGTGTTGATCAGCGAGTCTTGGAGACAGAAGAGTTGAGCGATCATAGACGAGAAGCGAGGATGCATCGTCGATGAAAAAAAGGCAGAACACGAACAACAGTAAAAAGTTCAGGAGAGGAGTTAGATAGCAAGCCCTAACAAGAGGCGCCATCTTGGATAATGTACAGTATATGGGGCGGCCAGTGGCGGCCAGTGTGTATGTGTTTTTCGACTTACGGCGAGATCTCGGATACAAGCGGCTGAAATGAGTTTTCTCCGCAGGGTGTCTGGACTCTCCCTTAGAGATAGGGTGAGAAGCTCAGTCATCCGGGAGGGACTCGGAGTAGAGCCGCTGCTTCTCCACATCGAGAGGAGCCAGTTGAGGTGGCTCGGGCATCTGGTTAGGATGCCTCCTGGACGCCTCCCTGGTGAGGTGTTCCGGGCATGTCCCACCGGGAGGAGACCCAGAGGAAGACCCAGGACACGCTGGAGGGACTATGTTTCTCGGCTGGCCTGGGAACGCCTTGGGATTCCCCCAGAGGAGCTGCTCCAAGTGGCTGGGGAGAGGGAAGTCTGGGCCTCCCTACTTAGGCTACTACCCCCGCGACCCGACCCCGGATAAGCGGAAGAAAATGGATGGATGGATGGATGGATGGACTTATGGCGATTTTGAGTTACGAACGGACGTAGGAACGGAATTCGTTCGTAATAGGGGACTACCTGTATGTGGTTGAAATCAGGATTTTTGTGAAACGCTGGTAATTTTGGCAACAAACATGCAACTACGCTTTCCAGAAACTTTTAAAGGAGCTCAGGGCATTGCGTCAATTTGTAAAAAGAAGGAATTACCTTTATTTATTCTTTATCTCAAAGTTCATGCTCAATCATCTAGGTACAAAATCCAGTAATGCTCCGGAGTTTCTTTTTTGTGAAAAGATGTTTTGCCCTCTATCCGGAGGGCGTCAGTCTGATAGTCATCTATCTTTCTTTTTGTTTAAATTATAAGTTCAAATCTAGAGCAAATAAAAAAATGAGTGACAAAAACAAACTTAAAAACACATATTTCCTTCTAATTCATGTTTTTTAACCTGTTGATTGCATTTTTTTAATCTTTAAGTGCAAACAATGTCAATTTGCCCAAAAAAAAAACACAAATACCATACTTTCCTGCATATAAGTACTGTAGCAGTTTTTTCATAGATTTGTCAGTTCTGTGACTTATATGCCAAAGCAACTTATGTACGTATTTTTTTCCATATTCATAATACAATTTTTGACTGACACTTTATATTATGAAGAACTACAACAGCGAGTCTTCCGGTGTGTGCTCGCTTCACTCAGATGGTGCAGGCAGAGGAACGCTGGAGAGCAAACAAGTCTCACTTGTAAATGAGTCCTTGGGGCTCTATGTGATTTATCTGTATAAATAACGGTTGGATTAAATAAAAGCTAGCGGCTATGGTCGCGATGGATGGATGGATGGATGGATGGATGGATGTCGCCACACTGCCCAGGCAAAACGAAGCTGTTTTGACCATGAAATTAACACAGCATGGGGGGAGTGGTGGTGCAGAGGTTAGATGATGGGCCTGTGATCGGGAAGTCGCAGGTTCAACTCCCAGTACCGTCAACATCAAAATATGGGTGGAAAAGGTGAAACATCCACACATGCCTCCACCTTCATTGGCCCCACTCTGGGCCCCTGAGCAAGACCCTTAATTTTTTTATTAACCCCCACCATCTGCTCCCTAAACAGGTCTCTCTTGAAAACGAGTTCTCGTGGCTCAATGAGACTAACTGAATAAATAAAGGGTAAATAAAAAAATAAAAATACATAATAAACGCGACGGCTCAGCGGTGACACATAATAAATGTTACGTATACGCCAAATCGACTTATATGGTTTTTTTCCTCTTCATGATAAATTTTTTTTGACTGATGCGGCTTATACTTGGGAGCGACTTATACGCCGAACAATACGGTAGATCTTATTTTGTGGCAGTTTCGGTAATTGCTGTAAAATTGCTGAGCTCAGAGAGCTTTTTCAGCTCCCTCCATCTTTCTTCCCGTACAGTTTTTCTGCCTTCTCTCGGTCTGAACGCCTCCTTTACTCCCTTTGTTCTCTCCTCTGTCCATTCTCCTCGGTGTTTCTCTCTGTGAACTGCGAGATAAGGCTGTCCTCTCTTGATGTCTCCCTCAGCTGGTAGCTCAGCAGCAGCAGTTAGTGGCTCAGTGTTTCTCGGTGGGAAAATGACTGCTGGTGCCGAGATGTCACACTGACTTTGTAACTCGTCAGTGTCGTGTAATTGAAACATTACGATGTGTGTGTGAAGTGGTGAAGTCAAAATGTTATCTTTAAAAAAAAAAACTGAAATAGGTGGAAGAAGAGCGCAGAATGAACTTCAAGACTCTTCAGTTTCTATCCATGAAATATGCAAGTCATGGATTGATTTTAGCTTTATTCATGTAATAGTTCATTTAAGTAAATGCATTAAAAAAACGCAAAAAAAAAAGCTAAGTCTTAACTTTTTATTTTAAATGAATTGGTATGTTTGTGTGCTTTGAAAATGAACAGCTCAACCCCAGCCAGTCAGTTCCATCACAGGTATTTGTTTAATTGTTTTTTTTACTGTGTAAGTTTTTACAGTTAAAGTAAATGTTTGTAGGTTTACTCACCCCATCAGTCACTGTCTGACATGATGGATAGTGAAGAGGGAGGATGGGGGCAGGGAGAAAAACTTTTGCAATCCCATTTTCTCTTCAAGTCAGTTCAGGGGTTTTCTCCCTTTTTTTAATCACCCTTAATAATTTTATTGGCCTCTTGTTTGTTCTAAGTTCAGATAACTTTGTATTTTTAGCTCTGTTTTTTTTTTTATAAACCACCCCCAGTATGTTGAATTCAGTATTTAGAGCTAACTTTAAGGTGGTATCTCACAGAGCTGCATAGTTGAAGACACAATGGACACTCAAAGTTGTGAGAAAATGGGTGACTTTTCCGTTACAGTCCCTGAATTCTGAATATTTGGTATAAGGAAGCAATGTAGCCACATTTAAAGAGCCATTTATTTGTTTATTAAATCACAGCCTACGTTTGTCAGATTTAGAGTCAGAGAGTTTTATTTGTCATTTGCATCTCATGTGGTACATGTGGTGGAACAAAATTATGTAGACAGGGTCCCAGTTACATCCAACAATAAAATGTAAAAGAAAAACATTAATAGGATCTAAGATATGAACTAAGAAAAACATCAACTAAAAATACACTAAGCTAGTAGCATAAAAACATTACTTCAAACAGCAGCATGAACATGAGTGTGTGAGCAGATGAGTACGAATGAGCACAACAACATGAAACAGATCAGCAGCAACATGAAACAGATCAGTAGCAACGTGGTGTGATTTTTCACAGTGATTATTCTGGTTAAATATTCATGAGTCTAACATCTCAGGGTAGAAGCTGTTCCTCAGTCTAGTGGTTCTACACTTAATGCTCCTCAACCTCCTTCCTGAGGGGAGCAGGGCAAAAAGTGTGTGTGCTGGGTGAGTGGGGTCCTTCATGATGCAGGTGGCTCTCTTCCTGCATCTGGAGGTGTAGATGTCTGTGATGGTGGGGAGACTGACTCCAACAGACTTCTGTGCAGCCTTCACCACTCTCTGCAGAGCTTTTCTTTCTGCAGCTGTGCAGCCTCCATGCCACACGTTGATGCTGGAGCACAGGATGCTCTCCACTGCACACCTGTAGAAGGAGGTGAGGACTGGGCTGCTCAGACCAGCTCGTCTCAGCCGTCTGAGGAAGTAGAGTCTCTGATGACCTTTCTTGATCAGGCTGGTGGTGTTGTTGCTCCAGCTGAGGTTATCGTTCATGTGTACACCCAAGTACTTGTAGCTGGAGACCACTTCCACTGCAGATCCTCTTATGTTCAGTGGGGTGTGGGTGTTTTGTTCCTTCTGAAGTCCACAATCATCTCCTTTGTCTTCTTCACATTGATGTGAAGGTTATTCTCTTTGCACCAGCTCTCCAGGTGTTCCACCTCCTGTCTGTAGCTGGACTCATCATTGTTTGTGATGCATCCCACCACCGCTGTATCATCTGCAAACTTTACAATATGACAGCCTGGATGGGTGGCTGCACAATCATATGTGAGCAGAGTGAACAGAAGAGGGCTCAACACACATCCTTGAGGAGAGCCAGTGCTGAGGGTTATGGTGGAGGAGGAGAAGTTGTGGATCCTCACTGACTGATGGTCTGTTTGTTAAAAAGTCTAGTACCCAGTTACAAACGGAGGGGCTTAGTCCAAGTGTGGATAGTTTGTCCATCAGGGTTTGTGGGATCATGGTGTTGAAGGCAGATGTGAAGTCCACAAAGAACAAGCGGATGTTTGTGAGCCTTACTTGCAAAAGTGCATTCTCGGTCATGAACATTACTGTTCACACATTATATGCACTTTGGCTTGTTTTGTACTCTGACTGGCGGCTGACCTCACATTTATAATTCAATTTGTTGGAAGACACTTCAGAAACAAAGGTAAAGAGATCTGGTAATTAATTATTGTAATATTATTTATCACTGGCGTGATTTCTAGACTTCGTTTGGAATGTTTCAACCGCAGAGAGCTCCCATGCAGGTGCCAAAATGAAGCTCTTGAGCTCTGGAGAGGGGATGGACCCACCCGCGACAAAGTTGCGAATGCTTTGAGATGCACACAATAATAATGTGACTTCTATAAGAGCAAATCTTTTTTGCATAAATCATTTGGACACGTCTAAAACGCCTCCAGTAAGTCTCTGCGACTCGTGCAAGGAATTAGAGCATCCCAAATGGTTTTAGATGTTTGGGAAACTTCATCACAAATGTTCTTCACCAACCAGGCACCAACAGTCACAGTCCAGTGAGATAACACCTTAGGGTATGGGGGAACCCCCCTATACACACACACACACTTCACAATCCATTACCCTCCAACTGTCGGTAGTACACTCCCGTGTATGGTGGCATTGTTCAAGAGGAACAAAAGACAGACCTATTTATGTGCAAGTTACTCAGCTGTAACACAGGAATTACAGAGAAGTGCAGTTCACCAGCATGTACAACACACACTTTCTCACGCACGTATTTTCAATGACAGGATGCAAAACACCTTCCCCTCCTATGTTTAATCACATTATGAGCACCAGAAACCTCGGGAAGACGTTGGAGCTGTGTCTGAAAAAGTAGATCCTTTGGGTTTTGGAAGGCACTTTAATGTTGTTTTCTTTGCGGGAGGGGTGTCGTTCGTTTGCCTTGTGGGGTGACACAAACTGATAGTGTTATCACCTTCACAAAAGGGTCGTGCAGGACTCGCAGAGACGAAGCAACATCTGATCATGATAAAACTATAGGGGTCAGGAAACCTAATACTGATTAAATGGCCTCTAACCTCTCAGAGAGCTCATTACACAAACTGTATTAGAGTAACAGTGTGTGTGTGTGTTGGAGGGGAGGGGTCATTGAG
>JBBPBX010036872.1:0-12009 GCA_038048925.1 Garcialebias charrua | reverse complement strand
GGTGGGGGTGGGGGTGAGTTAAGTTCAGCAGTCACATCAGGCACTCAGCTAATCAGAAGACAGAACACAACCCATACTATTTCCTCATCAAAGTTCATGCTCAGTAATCCAGGTAGAAAATCCAACAAAGTTCAGTCAGGTCATCTGGACGGTTTATTTTTTTGTAGAGACGTTTCATCCTTCATCCAAAGGACTTCATTAATCTGAGGAGCCACAAGCAAACTGAGTCCCACCAGCAGCACACTCCCATAGTGAACCAGTAGGGCCCGAGCTGGAGTAGAGGCAGGGCAGCCGACTCGGAACCTGAAAGTCCCAGGTTTGATCCCCAGTCATTGCACATCTCATGATGTCTCTGAGCAGCACACCCTATCCCCACTTGCTCCCCGGGTGCTTTCAATAGCTGCCCACTGCTCCACCTCGGGATGGATGGGTTAAATGCGGAGAGCCAATTCCGTCATTGTATGGGAACCTACAATGATGACAATACATAACACATTATTATTATTATTATTATTATTATTATTATTATTACTGTAATATTATGATTATTACTATTATAAGCAGTTTCTTGGTGATAAGATGGTTTCTGGGACCCGCCCTCTCCCCTGTAGACTCCTCTGAGGAAGCTATAGCCAAAGTTATTTATTGTGTAATTTTTTTGTTTGGATTATTGTTGTTTGAATTGGTTATTTGAATTAATTTTGTTAAAAAAGGGGCAGACATAATAAGATTTTATTTTCTTCTGCTTCCTTTCATTTCATGTAATGTTTGAAATTTTATTTACGTGGAATTGTAAATAGTTTTTTTTGTGTTCTGTTAATTTTAAATTTTAAATGAATAAAGAATCTAAACTAAAACTAAAAAAGTGGCTCAAAACATCAAAGTTCATGCTCAATAATCCAGGTTACAAATCCAACAAAATTTTGAACCACTTTGGCTTTGGCTGCCTCAGAGGAGTCGACGGGGAGAGGGCGAGCCCCAGAAACCATCTTATCGCCATCAAACTGGTTGGTCCACTATGTGCGTGTGCTGCTTGTGGGATGAGTTTATTTGTGGCTCCTTGGTTTGGTGAAGTCCTTTGGATGAAGGACGAAACGTCTCAACATAAAAAGAAACCGTCCAGAGGACCTGGCTGAACTTTGTTGCATACTATTTCCAGTTCCGGTCCAGATCCTCACCTTTGATTTACACACTTTAAGTGATAAATCAGACTTTTTTAAGTGGGGAACCCCCAGAACAATATAGTTCAGACAACCTGACTGAATGTTAGGATTTATACATGGATTAATGAGCATGGAATTTGGTGTTTTGAACCACTTTGGCATGGCTGCCTTTAGAGGAGTTGACGGGGGAGAGGGCAAGTCTCTGAGGCCATCGTATCACCACCAAACTGTTTCTTTTTTGTTTTGTTTTTCAGTCAGGGAGTGAGCTGTTTGTGCGATTCAGTATGGTTTGGTAATCTCCTCAGACTGAAGAAGTCCTTTGGATGAAGGACGAAACATCTCAGCAACAAAAGAAACCATCCAGATGTCCTGACTAAACATTGTTGAATATAGCACATACCTTACATGTTGTAGATGGCTCTTTGAATGACCTCAGTTTGGAGAGTTTAAATTGGACTTGCTTTACCTTAAACAGTGACCAGAGGTTAAGACAGACAGAAACCAAGATCTGAAATGGGCTTTTCTTTCATAATCATCGTGGAAATAGGCTGAACCAGGTGCAAGACTAACACAGCTTCTTCTATTCTTGCCACTTGTTTAATCATGCTCCTTTAATTTTCTTTTCTCCCGGCTTCTTTATTTTATTCATCCTTTCCATAACTCTTCTTCTTCATTTCCTCACATTTTATGCTACTGGCTGTGAAAAACGACTCCGAGCTCAGCCTTTAGCAGAATGAAAGATTCTTCTTAATGACCTCGCAAAGTTATTACCAGAAGCCATCCAGATCCAACTAATGCATGAGTGCGCACGTGCATAAAAAAAGTTTTAATCTACTGCATGCAGGCAGGTTGTTGCCAGCTATTTCAGCTCTAAGTGCCAATTAGGAGCAATTTGGGTTCCTGGCTGCTGTTGTTGATGTCCAGTGGACCCCTCAAACTTCTACAATCAGCACTGCACCTTTGGGGTGACATTTTAACACCAGCCTTTCACTTTCATAATGACTTTTGTATTTAGAGCTTTTTGTGCCTGGTAGTGTTTCACCCTCAGTCGTATTGTTATTCCCAGAGGGAGGTCAGAGGTTTAATGTGCAGTCTGAGTCTTGTAATCAAACAATATAAATTATTTGCTTTGTGTATTCAGGCCTGTTTGTGTGTTGCAGGTGTGCGGAGGACTCTTTGCCGGCCAGGCAGCTGTTGTCTCTGACTCTGGACCGGGCGAGCCACACTCTCCTGCTCACCTTTCCCTCCTGTGTGGTCAGAATACCAGTGGCAAGATGCCAGCTTTACTCCCGGTGCATGAAGTAAGTCTGCGACAAAACAGAAGAAACGGTCCCATAAATGAGCAGCTGGGTTGGAAAAGAAGCTGCATACGTCCTGAGTTCTGTTACAATAATAATAAAATGATACAGCTTGATAACAGCTTTACGTAACACTTTTCAATGGTTTAACTTTGTTGAACGTTGCAATGAGTCAGGTCACTACATTCACTACTAACTAAACTGATCATCAACTGGTGGCCCCCGGGCCATATCAGGCCAACAAGCCGAGTCCATCCAGCTTAAAAAGTGTAGAAGCTTCAAATCATTTCTCATTATTTGACATAAAAGTTGGTTTTAGATTTCCTCAAAAAGTAAAGCCAAATTTTTGTACAAGCACAATTAAAGTGTGACTGACATGATTTTTTTTTTACTATGCATAAAATTGCTCAAAATATATATCTTTTATCATTCAACTATGTTCGTGTTTGCAAACAAAATGATAAATCAATTTAATTTTGCTTTAAACGTATTTTAAACTTCGCACCGTGTTAATTCGTGGGAAATCCGATTACACGCGAATGCACCATCTGTGACGTAAAATCGGGCTGAGGGTCTGGTCTCTTTAATAGCGGACAATTTAAAACCAGACAAATTTATCAATCTATGTGAAGATTTGAGTTATTTGTCTTCAGTTTGGGAAGCAGAAAATAGTTCGGATGATGGAACAAGAAACAGCAGGATCTAATTTATGTCTGCAGCCGTATGAGACTTACCTTCAGGTGAGGGGGGGCTCAGAGGGGTGCAGCTTTGTTGCATTCTTGATAAAGTATTTCATCTTTTGGGAAAGTGAAAAGGCTCACATGTTCACTGATGATATTAGAACACCCAAATGTGACACAATGTAACGGCATTTTTCAAGTTAAAAAAATCTGCGATCAGTAGGCGAGCTGCAGACACACGCACACTGACAAGCCCAGGGCTCTGCCCAAGACTACGTCACAGATGTTGCATTCGCGTGTAATCGGATTTCCTGTGATTAAACACGGCGCAACGTTTAAAATCACTTTCAAAGCAAAATTAAATTGATTTATCATTTTGTTTGCAAAAACGAACATAGTTGAATGATAAAATATATATATGTTGAGCAATTTTATGCATAGTAAAAAAATCATGTCAGTGACGCTTTAAACTAGTATTCCTTGAAGAAATGCACTTTGCTTGCCACGTTGTCTTCCAAAGGTTGAATTGAAGATCTATCTGTTAGAGCTCAAAGTATGTGTTGAGGATGACTCTCAGCTACGACTACACCAAATATTATCTCAATACTTGTGACATTGACTTATAGCCCTTCTTCTTTTTGGTGAGGTTGATTAGCTGTGGTAGCCATCTTGGTTCAGGTGGACTCGAAACATTAATCACTTGTACAGATGCAGTTTGTGGTTACTTTCTGAAAGTTTTATTCCAATGTGTTCACTGATTTGTGAAATATTTTGCTCGGAGACCAACAAGAACATTTACATGCACAGACCACTGCATGACTGCAGACTTATAAAAAGCTAAAAGCATGTGATGTAATAGTGCTTTTGCAGCACAGTCAGAGGAAAATAACCTCTCTCCTCCAGCCTGGCTCTCTTTCTGAGCCTGGACACATGTGGCTGTGGCCTGTCAGGGTTCACTGACACTCACACACACCTCTGCACACACCAGCAGCGCACGAGGCGTGCAGTGTGTTCACTGAACCAGGTGAGTCATACAAACGTGTAATCCAGACCGCATTAGGGAACCACTTGCATGATTGCTGAGGTCTGTTTAGTGTGCGTACATGTTTAGGTTTGGACATGGTGGTTAATTATCTGGGCATGAATCAGTTATTATTCATGCTTCAGCTGCTTCGGCTGTTTGTTGAACCTTTTAGGTGTATTGTGAGCTCTTTGTTCTCTTTGATTAAGGTTGATGGTTAGATTTACCTTTTACAGTCACAATAATTCAGTTTATTTTGTAATAAATTCTTAATAATTTAGCTTTTAAACGTGTTGCCTTATTGGTGTTTAAATAGAAAACAGTCTGGACCTCACTTATCCCCACAGCAGTAAACTCTCATACTGTGCTTAAACAGGCTTATAGCGTCTGATTAAAGGCCTGTTTTAGATGTTTTGAATACTGTGCCACTGATTAGCAATTAATATACTTCATATGCTCCTTTTCATTTCTGCAAACCTGTTTTCCAAGTTTGATTTTTCACATTTCACTCCAAGATTTGAGTGGTTTTAGAGTTTTCTTTTGTGCAGCATTGTGGTAATGCTTGTTGTTTGCTTGGTTAAGGACATCGTTGCAGTTATTTATGAGACTAGAATTTAATCTGGATTAAAAAGAATGAGTTTAGACTTTTGGGAGAATATTTCAGTTTGATAGCTCTAACTACTTCCGCTCTCGGCAAAGCAAGTCGCAAATGTTTTTGCTCCTACCCTCCTTAAGTTTTCCTCCTCCCTGCTTGCTTTTTGTCTCGTCTGTGATTCTTCAGCGCTCACTCGAACCAATTTGCGATGGATTTAATAAATTGGGCTGTTTCCTCTATAGATAAGATTTTTTCCACGAAGCGGACCGGGCCAGGAGAAGCGGTCTGCCCCTCTGACACGCACGCTGTCGGATACATGATGGACTCGTGGGGACAGTGGCAACCTATGTGTTTGACCGTCTTGTCTGTCGAAGACGTGGAAGATTTGTGGATTATTGGGATATTGGTGGCAGCTGCTCTGTTTTTTGGCGTCAGCGGAGCTGTCTGCTACTGGAAGCTCAGGAAGACTTCGGCGGCTATCAGCGCGCTGGCCAAACTTCCTGATCAGCAAGATTCTCTGATCCGGGCTGTGAGCTCCTCATCCCAGCTGTTGTACGAACTGAACCGCACGATGGGAGCGGCGGTAGACCACCGCGGACCTGCGGTGCGCTTTGGAACTCGTTTACAGCCGCCCGGCCTCAATCAGGGCACAGATGGGGGTTCGTAGCTCGGAACCTCATATGATTCGGCGATTTTGGACCTGAACAGCACCTGGACTTGGAAGGCTGCAGTCAAAAAGAACACTGTGGCCTGGATTGAAGATAAACAAAAGACTATCTAATCTGGTTTCTGCACACGACCTTGAAAAGAAGGCTGTCTGGAAACTATTCTCCTGGAGTGAAGCTGAGAGACCTTGCTGACCCCCCCCCCCCCAGAGATCTCTGTGGGTGTGCTCGGAGGCGCCAAGCTGAACAACTGCTGAACTGTGCTATCTGAATGTTGCTCACAGACTCTTTGATCTCCTTGCATGTCGTCAAACTGCAACAATGTCTTGTCTGGATGTGCTTAATGCTGATAGAGTTTTTGGGACTTTATCATAGAGTGTCTTAAGGCAATCTTTGATAGATTCTTTTTTTGAATATCACAAATGATACCTATTGTGTTTTCCTTTTTTCCATATCTGATTTGACCTTCATCCCGAGACGGATGAGAGAGGCCGCGCTGAAGAACATGTCATGTGTTTGAATATGCAGCAGCTTTACATTCTCTCCCTCTTCTGGACGACTGTGTATACATTATCACGTTGTATTGGTGAGAACTGGTGCAATGTTAATAAAAGCTCTTGTATCTTGTATCTTGTTGTAACAGGAAATCTCACAATGTTGGAAGTTCAGATTGAATTCAGACTAAATCAAGTCTTGCTTTTCTTTAAATACTGAGGATTTTTTTGTTTTTAGATGGAACGCTGAGGTGATTGTGTCCATGTGGCAGTCAAGAAAAACAAACCTTTGCTGTACATCGATCATACTTTGATCATTAAACACATTTTTAGCAACTTTTAAAGTTGTGCTATTTGTAAACCAAAACTCAATGATTTCCTTTAAAAGTGAAAAGTCCTCAAATTCAAAATGTTAATGATTAGTTTTGTCCTTTATAGTTTAAAAAAATAACCTTAATTCTAACAGGTTACATATTTCAAGTTATCTAATAAAAATATATCTGCATAGGACTGTACTGTCATGACAAAGTTGTGGAACTAAGTGTGAATTATTGTTTTAATAAAAGTTTGAAACTGAGCAGTAAACCTGGAAAGTCTTCTGCAGGAGGAACATGTAGCTGCTGTCAGCATTTTCATTCTTGTATATTTTGCACTTTTAGTTCATTTGAGAGCTCCTTTTTGTTTTTAAAGGGAGACCTTTCGTTCAAATGTTGCTGAACGTCGATCTTGGTCAGTTTAAACTGACTCTGGATGCTTTGATTGACAGGTGGGAAATGTTTAGACACCAAACAAGCAAACTAATCAAATTCAAATGTAAACGCACGTCCAATATAATGAAACTGGGCCACAGTGTTTACATGGCTACATGTTGACGGGGCAGCTGTGGATGAGTGTTTAGAGCTGTCGTCCTCCAATAGGAGAGGTGGGGGTTCGATTCCAGCAGCAGTCACATGGTGAAGTGTCCCTGGGCAAGACACTGAACCCATCATTGCCTCTGATGTGTGTCCCATCAGTGTATGAATGTGACCTAAAGCTCTGATTAATCTCTACAGATTCAGATTAGTTTTGTAGAGATGTAGTAGAGTGCTGTATGAATGTGTGTGTGGAGGTAAATGAAGGCACAGATTGTGTTGTAGAGAACTTTGAGTGCAGTCCATTTACCATTTGATGTTTTTTATACATTGTTGGTGTTTTAAACATATAAATGTACGTCAAAGTCAACTTTATTGTCAGAACTGCAATATGTACAGGACATACACAGGATTGAAATTGCGTTTCTCTCAGTCCCTCGGTGCAACAGTAACCATTTAAACACTAAAACACTGAAACATTTAATAAACATAAGCATAAAATAGTAAAAGTGTAACACTGTCCTGAGTTTTTGCATAGTAGTATAAAAGTATGAAAATTTACACCAACACTAAAACACTAAACATTTAATGAACATAAGCATAAAATGAAATAATAAAAGTGTAATACTGTCCTGAGTTTTTGCATAGTAGTATAAAAAGTATATCTATAAAATAAACTGAAGGTTCTAGCATTGACATTTGCAAAGAGTGGCACAGCAGCATATGAGTTAATGTACACAGTATATGTATGAGGTAGTTGATGTTGGTATAGAGGCAAAGTGGCATATGCAGTAAGGCAACGTAATATCTGTATGTAAGCACAGTTCAATTAATTTTAAAACTCGATAGCTCTTGACTCAACCCTTACATCTGTATGTATAAAAGCAGTTTAGGTTAACCCTGTACTTTAAGTTTAAAAATCTTTGCATACCTTGTTGGGTTCCTATGATCATCAAGTACTCGAGGGAACTCCGTTTAATCTTTGAAGTGCAACAAATCTTTTTTATTATTATTTTAATCCCGTCTGTCCTTCAGGAACTGCATTGCCTCCAGGGACCCGTACTGCGGCTGGACCAGAGGAAGCACCTGCTCTTTCCTCAGACCTGGAACCAGGTACAGCTCTTTTCTTGTGTACTTATACTGCCACAAAACACACAACTTTACTTTGTGTCACACTCAACTTTTACTCCGTGACATATTTTTTCCATCTGACTTTTGTCTGTGGAGTCTCGTTTTACAGCTATTTTGTGTTTTTGATCCTAATTAATTATTGTGTTTACATTTTTAGCATGTATCTTTTCTTTTATGAACTCTCTTACAGCAGCAGAAATGTTTAACCTAAAACATCCTATGCATTATTTATTTGTTACGGGGGTTTTAAGCGTTTTTTTTTTTCCTTGTTGTTTTGACATTTTGAGTATTTATGTTAGATCTGTGCCCTCTAAGCAACTCGTCCCGCAGCCTGGTCTTATCGATTTCAGATGTCTGGTCTTAGACGTTCTGTTTACCTGAGTTTTGGTCAAAACAACATTGCGTTGGTGTCTCGACTTTGTGAGTTTAGCTGTTTATTTCTCCGTCTGTGTTGCAGCGAGTGTGATTCTCTGACAGTCTTTATAAATGTGGGCAAAGGAGTGTGTGACCCCTCTCTCCTCCTGTTACTGAGATGCAGTGGTCTGTCGTTACATCTCACCTCTATTTGTGGTCGTTTCCCTCCGGTAAAATCAAATTAGTCTCGAGTCAAGCTGCTTATTGAATTAGGCTTTCAAACACAGGTAGAGTGCCAGCTGAACAGACAACACACAGACCACCTCGGGCTGCTGCTTATACTATTAAAGGCCTCTGTGTTTGTCTTCATTTGATTTACCAAGGGCGGTCAACCTGGCTATCGATTCGGCATTGAGTTACTGTGGTTTTCCTCTTTGTGGAATAATGACACCTCCCTTTGCAAACCAACGCCTAAAGAGAACCCGCGAGTTATGAAAGTTTGTCTTGCATACACTCAACTCACTATGGCAGAGAAACATTTTTGAGAAACAGATAATTTGGTACCTCTTTACAACAAGGCTCCCCTTATACATGGCTAATAAATAGTTTATAGATGCATTATAAAGTCCTCTATAAACACTTTATAAATCATTAATAACTGCTTATTATGCATTAATTAAGGGTGACAGAGACACAAAACTGACCAGTTTCTTGCCAAATAGTAAGCCAAATCTTTTCACCCTTTATGTTTCATTTAAAGTTGTTATATTAAACATTTCAGAACAACTTACTACCTTTTAAGCACAATAAGCATTTGTAAACCTATTTTTTAGGATATAATATTAGTTGTACCATACCATACCATTTATACCTTATAATGTTTAGCTAGTTTTTTGATACTTTGTTAAAAATAAAAAATAAACAATACTATATATTTCTCTCTTTTGTTTTTCTATTGTTTAAAGAAATTCTACCATTGCTGTTCATCGTTCTTTAGTTTTAGCAGGTCACTTTCGTAAATGAGCCCACGAGGCTCAATAAGATTTACCTGCCCAAATAAAGGTTGAATGAATACCATTTTATTTATAGAGCACTTTAAACAGCGACAAGGCCAACCAAAGTGCTGTACAAACAACATAAGGGCAATGAGACAGATCTCCCTGTTGGAGACCCACTCAAGACATGTTGCTGTGAGTGTTAGGGAATGTAAATGCACTGTGTCATCATTGTATCTATACTAGTATTATTATGAAAGATATAAAATAATAACGCCCAAGTTTGCACCAAACATAAGATTGTTGTTACATTTGATCTGTTTCTGCAAATAATTTCAACATGCCTGAACTTTTACCAACGTTTAGCAATATAAAAACTGGCACGTTAGGTCTTCCAATGTGCAAAATAAACAGTTGTTCAATAATGTGATGTATTTGCAGTCGTTAGAAATGCTGCAAGCTTTATGAACGCTCCTTGTTTGTGCTTTTTTTTGGTGAAGTCCTTCAGCAGCATTAAGCACACAGTTTGCTTTTCATCGCTTTCTGTTTTATATTAAGACTTTGAAAAATGAGCTAATGCACTTGGAGGGTTGTGCAAGAAGGGAATAAAACATAATAAAACATGCTTGCACACAGACTAACAGGGAGAGTTGTACAAAATAAACGACCCACAGTGTGTGTGAGGCAGCCAGCTGAACACAAAACATTATTCTTTATTATGATGACAATGGCAGTTCATTCACAGCATACTTAAATTCATTTATCAGTGTTTTTCAGGCATTTAAAGCACAAATATTGGGGGCGTAACTGCTGTGTTTAATTGCAAAATGCAGACTTCCTGAGCGTTTAATTCAGCCTCCCGCAGCACTTCATGCACTCATTTCGTAGACATAATGTGTCAAATTCTGCTGTAGTGTAGAGAACTATGCAGAATGTGTGGACATATTCACTGCTCCAGCAAGTCTGCACGCTTTGTTCACTCACTGTTTTCATGTCCATATAAAAGCATTTACAAACTGTTCAGTTTTAATAGAAAAATAAGTTGATGGTCCGCTAACAGTGTTTCAAATTAAATGCAAGTAAAGCATGCCCTGTGAAAATGCAGTGTGAATGCTTATTGCTGGAGAACTTGCTGAAAACAGCTGAAATGTAGCTGAAATGAAAGAACAAGTCTGAATTAGCAGAATAAAGCAGAAAGAACGCATATTTGATGAAAAGCTGAAAAGAGCATAACAAGCTGCACTTAGCAAAAATATGTTAATTAAGCTGAAAGTAATAGAAATTACAATGAATTTCTGAATTTATCTGAAAACAGCTGAAGTTAACTAAACATTTTCTTAAACGCTAGCTGAAAAGGTAGAACAAGCTTAAATTAGCAGAAGAAAGCAGAAAGGACACATGTTCACCCAATTAGACTGAAAGAAGCAGGAATGGACACAAAAAGGAGAAATTAGCAACAACAACCAAAAAAAACAGCTGAAATGTAGCTAAAAAGGCAGAAAGAAGCTGAAATTACAAGAAGGAAGTAGAGAGAGCACATTTTTGCACAATTGAGAAAGCTACTCGGATGAGAAGCGAAACATAACTGTTACAAATAAAGTCCAGTTGTTTCTGTATTGTATTTGATTTTATCATGTCCTGGATGACTGAGAATCTTCACCAGCAGTAGCTGAAATAGCAGGAAAAAGCTGAAACTTGCAGAAAGAAGATGAAAGGAGCATAACAAGGTGAAGTTAGCAGAAAGAAGTTAGAAGAAGCACAAAAATGTAGTTAGCAGAAAGAAACTGAAAGGAGCACAAAACAACTGAAAAATTGCTGAAATTAGCTAAAAGTAGCTGATTTTTTTTTTTTAAACTTTGTACAAGGAAGCTGAAAGAAGTGAAACAGAACAAAACGTGAAAGTAGTAGTAAAAGGTTGTAAACAGATCTAAAGATTTGAAGGATGTAAAATGAGCTCAGTTCATTTTCTATGAGGAAAAAATGTAGCAGAAAAGGCTAAATAGTTCAAAAAGCTAAAGTTGCACCAATACCAAAATTGAAAGCAGGATTGTTCTGAAAGAGCTGAACGTTTTGATTTATGACTTGTTGAAATAGCACAAAAACTACGGAACGAGAAAGATGCCAAAAAATCTACGCAAGAAAAATGGATCACAATATTGAGAATGCTTCATAAACATTCCCACAATAAGTGAAGGTTATCAAAGATTTCATCTCCCACTCAGTGAGAATTATTTGAAATTTCCATGTATACATGTGTTGGTGTTATGTAGATGTGATCTAAAGTCTTAGCTGTGCACAGACTTAGACAAATCATAATTTTCAAGTGTGTCATCATTTAAACAGATTGCCAGACATCACTGACTCGTCTGCATGTATCTGCATAACCCTGTCTATCAAAGACACACATACTCTGCCATCTTTCTGCAGCCTTGTTCATCAGAGCTCGGTTTGTATTTTCAATTGCATTAGATTTTTAAACATGACGGTAAGCTGAACAACTTCTAAAAGGCCAAGTCATCATCACATATCTACCTAAGCTAATCAGAACGACTGCAAATGCAAATGCAGTGCTGGTTTGATTGGCAAAATTTGACTTTTAGCAATTTCAAATAATTTGGATTAAATCTATTTAAGTAATACTAAAATCTGTTTTTAAAAAAGGAAGGAGCCCCAGTAAGGTTTTCACCAGTATGTGGACGGCTTATATTTACCGTACATTGTGGTCTCGCTATATTCCAGTACAGTGTAAAAGTATTAAGTTA
>JBBPBX010036871.1:11159-31242 GCA_038048925.1 Garcialebias charrua | reverse complement strand
CCATTGTTGCAAACCTCTACATGGAGGAAGTGGAACAGAGAGCCCTTAACTCCTATGAGGGGACAACTCCAAGCCATTGGTTCCGTTATGTGGATGACACCTGGGTCAAAATCCAAGCCAGGGAGGTGGAAGCGTTCACCAGACACATTAACTCGGTTGATAACAACATCAAGTTCACCAGAGAGGATGCTAACGATAACAAGCTGCCTTTTTTGGACTGTTTGGTGCATATGGAGGGAGAGGACAGTCTCAACATTGAAGTTTACAGAAAACCAACCCACACAGACCAGTATCTTCTGTTTGACTCTCACCATCCACTGGAGCACAAACTTTCTGTCATCAGAACCTTACAGCATCGGGCAGAACACATCCCCACAAGGACAGAAGGGAAGGAAAAGGAACAGAAACACATCAACAAATCGCTGCAAACATGTGGATATCCCAACTGGGCTTTTGTCAAGTCAGCGAGGAAATCTGCTAAACACAATAATCAACAGAAAAATGCTAACAGACGGAAAAACATTGTCATTCCTTATGTTGCTGGAGTCTCAGAGAATTTCAGAAGGATTTTCAACAAACACAACATCCCAGTACATTTCAAACCCAGCAGGACTCTCAGACAGAGGCTGGTCCACCCTAAGGACAGAACCCCCACACACAAACAGAGTGGTGTGGTGTATGCAGTCCAGTGCAGCGAGGTCTGCTCAGACCGTTACATTGGAGAAACGAAGCAGCCTCTTCACAGACGAATGTCCCAACACAGGAGAGCCACCACCTCTGGACAAAACTCAGCTGTTCACCTTCACCTCACGGACAAGGGACACTCATTTGAGGATGAAAATGTGCAAATTTTGGACCGAGAGCACAGATGGTTTGAGAGAGGTGTGAAGGAAGCTGTGTATGTTAAGAGAGAAAAACCTTCTCTTAACAGAGGAGGAGGTCTGAGATTTCAACTTTCCAAGACTTACAACTCAGTTTTGGGGCTGATTCACAAACGTTTTACACCGGATGGGAGCAGAGATGTCTTGTCTGTGAATTAGACTAGCAAAGTTTGTTGAGAAACCTCTGTTGTTGGGCTGTGAGGTGTTTTTTGTCAATTTACATACAGTTGTTGTGTCTTCTGTCAGAGACTTCAAGGGAACTCCCTACTGTTAAGGTGTGATCTGTCAATTTACATGTATGTGTTACCTCAGCTTGCAATTTACATATGATGGTGCGTGACTCCTGTTATAAATCCACACGCACACACAGTCTGGTTCATTGAATTGATAAAGCTTCTCGGATGAGAAGCGAAACGTCTTCTGTTACAAATAAAGTCCAGTTGATCTTGAATTGAACGCCTTTTTGATAAATATCTTTCTTTGAAATTTTATGTTAAAGATCCACAAAGTGGCTCACATTTGTAAAGTGGAAAAAAAATTATACATGATTTTAAGGTTTGTATTTATTTTAATAAACTGAAAACTGTTTTGAGCACAAATGTTCACCCCCTTTAAATCAGAGAGTAACTTCTAGAAGCAGGGCTGTGAGTGTGTTCTTTAGATTAAAGTAAAACTGGGTTAAAAGTAACACAACAACGTTGTATTACGGTGCAATGTTAATAAATAAATCTCTTATCTCTTATCTCTCTTATCTTATCTCTTATAAAAGAAGAACAATGCATGCAGCAAATAACCCACTGGGGACAAGCAAGACCAAACAACTGTTTACATATTCTTAAAGTGTAGCCAATTCCATCCTATTTTTATTTAATAATTAATTACCATCTTAGCTAACTCCACATTAATAATAGGAACGTGGGGTTACTGAAGCTGAACAAACAATCTTAAAACTGTCATCTCTGAACAATCCTAGGGCGGCCGTGGTGTAGTGGTAATGGCAGTCGTCTCCCGATTGGAAAGTTGGCGGTTCGACTCCCGGGACCCGCACCATGTGTCGTTGTATCCTTGGGCAAGACACTTAACCCTGAATTGCTCCCGGTAGGACTGGAAAGCACCTTGCATGGTAGTCTGCCGCCACCGGTTTATGAATGTGTGTAGCATTCAATATATGTGTAGCACTTTGAGATTTTCAGTAATGAAAAGTGCGTTATAAATTGAATTAATTATTATTATTATTATTATCCTAGCTTCACCGTACACAAACTGTGAGGTTTTCAGCTTTCTTCATGGACCTGTGACACAGAGCCCTGACAACAGCTTCACAGCTGTCTCCTGAGTTTTGCATGAAACTGAGAAGAGCAGCATGTTTGTAGAATGATCAGAAAATATGAGCCGTTTTGTTTAAGTGTGGAAACGCTGTTTCTATAACGTGAGTACACAAAAAAAAGATTGCGTTGCTAATAGGCTAACGTTAGCCGCTAACAGGTAGCAACATCACAACAACCAAACTAACGTTACTTACCCTCGTAGTTGTGCAGGAAACTTGAGATATACAATTTAAATCCCTTGTTAGTTTGCTTGTCGGAGCAGGGGACCAGGCATACGATACAAAGAACATCGTAGATACTTATCTTGGGCAGCTCTTGTAAACATTTAGACAGCACCATTTTCACTGAGAACGGGGCTTAGACGGAAACTGGAATGCCGACTTCTTGTCAATGCGGAAGTGATTCACGACGCTTGTGCACAGAGCCTATTGTGGTTTGATGAATATCTGTCCCTTTGAGATTGTAATAACTTTGTCTAAATTTCTTTGGATATTTAAAGGTAATGTGTTATTATGAGCCCTATACATAACTGATAAAATACTATATTCTACCAATTCCTGGAATTTCAATAAATTTAGCTGAAGAAACAAGGTGTTTGATGGGTGACTGAAATGTTTTCTGGTGATTACTCTTACAGCTCTCTTTTGTAAAATAAAAACAGGCTTTGTAATTGTTTTGCACGCTTTTCCCCAAACCTCAATACAATAGATTAAATGTGGAACAATGATTGTGTTATACAACATATACAGAGCTTTATCAATTAAAAAATCCCTGACTTTATATACAGGTACATGAACACACAGCATGACAATCACAAACACCTGGACAACAAAATGGAGGAGATAAGCAAGACAATTAACAGAGAGACCAGGGAGTGTAGGGATGGGGACCCACCACCTGAGAGCAACATGCTTACAACTGTTATCTTGAAGTTCTAGGGTGTAGAGAGCCACAGAAACGGTTATGGTAGGCCGGATTTGGCCCACGGGCCTTGAGTTTGACACATGCGATCTAGTGGTACTAAAAGTAACAAAAGAAGAAAAAAAAACAGCCAAATATGTCAGCAGTTTAGCTAACAGACTTTGGAATGGGTACATTTTGTCCTTGTCAAACCTGTTGAAGAGAACCAAACTAAATACTCTGAAACTCAAACAACTTACTGTATAACAGTTCATGCACCGCTAGTTGGCAGTGTAGTGCAAATATTGCATAACTTGCTGCTACCAATTGTTGAATTTAATTAGCGGATTAGAATTAGCTTCCCCTAATTTTCATAAGACATTAGTGCTTTTGAAATTGCGGACCTAAATAAATTAATTAGTGCTTTAGAAATAGCGGAACTAATATTTGGATTAGCGTTGCCCACCACTGGTTTTTGGTTCATCATAAGAAGAAATGACCATCATTGGTAACAGCATAAAACATGATCAAACAATGACAAGTTATTCTCAGAATTGATTCTGAATTAACACACATTAAAAGGAAGTCTCTTCTGAAATAATATGTGTTTTGATTCAAATAAATGTAATAAAAGTATTATTGTCCCTTCAGGAATAACTCCCAAAAAGTTCATTACTGAGAGCGATCAGAGAAGTGTTTCCAAGGCGGTTGTATCACTACACATATTTTTTTTAAAAAGGGGGGTTTTCAAGTTTTTTTCCCAAGTTTAAAGAATGGATTAAACTAATCATTGTTATTCTATTGTCAAAAGCATTGTGTGTTTTTCTACAGCTACGTGTCTTGTTCTTGTCATCTGCTGATGGGAAGATCAGAGACGGGCCAGAGGACAACGTGACCGACCCCAAAGACGTGCCTGGGGTGGTGTCTGGTGTTGTATTGGGTCATCACTTCATCGGTGCTGCTGAGTGACCAAAGCGCCTGAGAGTGGTGTCCACGCTCATCTGTGCCACGGTGCTACTGGGTGACCCCTCCTCTCCGATGACGAGACGTCTCCTGAGGGAGAACAGAGAGGGTCCTTGCCACAAAATGAACCATGTTGAGTGGACAGGATGACTTCAAATGTCCTGTGAATCGGTCCTGCTGGTGACAAATGTAAGCAGAAGGTATCCAACGAATGTGACATTCCAGTACGTCGACCTTATACATCGCAACTTTAAAGGTTCAGTATGTAATTTCTGGAACACGTTGGAACTTAGGAAAATTTTGAACAGAGACACGTTTCTGGTCCCTCCCCCTCAGAGCCATATATGGCTCTGAGGCTTGCTCTTGCCCTAGCTCTGCTGAAATTCAAATTCAAGCTCTGTTTTTATTGGCTGATTCAAATTCAAGCTCTGTTTTTATTGGCTGGTTACAAAATCTGTTTTTATTGGCTGGTTAACGGTGGGTCACTGTGGCTTTTTAGAAATGCTTTTAGAGAAGCAAGGGGACAATAGTTTTTTTCAGAGATTACTTGTCTAAAATCAGTATGTCAGGAGGTAGTGACAGAGTGAAGAAATATGTTAAAAATATATTGTTAGAAAAGTTACATACTGAACCTTTAAGGTCTACCTAGCAAGAAGATATGAATAAAAAGACAGTTAGAAGAAGTACTTACTAATCTTTCACATGCTTCGAGCAAGACTACATGTGAATTGCAGGTGCTACATGTAAATATGCAAGCTGGTTCCAGAGGGTGGTGACAACGACGATCCATCGTGATTGACAATGAGTTTAGAACATTTCTGGTGTTCCTTGAGTGTTTTTATAAAAATATGATAAGATGAAATGTGATTTGTTTTTAAGACTAAATGATGATAAGACTAAATGATGAATAATTTGAGTTACAAATAAATCTCACCTATGACATGTAACAGTGCAGATGGCTTATAAAGGAGTGGTATATGTGCTGCAAACAGGTCATGTTAACCCATGTTTTAACCAGACAGGGTATTGTGTGGTTGGACTTGTGTGCCAGCTAAGATAGTAAAGAGTCCTCAAAAATACCTGGGTGCTTTTTATTTTATTTTCTGGATGAATGTGTTGTACACTCGTGGGAGTTGGGACAACAAGACTTATTGATTGACTAATTGGCAATTTCTGCACGTTTCTTGGCAGTCTCTCTGGATTCTTTCAAAATGTGCAATTGAACGGGTCCACGGTGCCAAAACTTATGATTGAGTTCTTAAGTCTGACTGTCCGATTTGAAAGTGTTCACATATATTGAGCAGGGAAAGGTTTTTACATGCGGCTAAAACTAATAAAGCGAGGATATGCGGTGTCCTTCCTTTACTTATTTTTAGTGCTTTGTTTTCTAGGAAGGATCATATAATTAGATTAGTTTGTAACACTGTCTTAGAATGAGGATTGAAATTATAATGAGGGATCATTGGTTTGGTACTGAACATATTACTGTTGAAGTTGATTCAACTGTGCAACCAGATACATTAGTGTTTGATTATTGTGTTATTGGGTACAGAGTATATAATGACTCGTCACGGAGGTGATAGGGTCTCTTTCCGTAATTTGGTTTGTGCAGAAATAGAAAGGTGGATGACCATGTATTGGAGGATGTCCCATGAGGTGACAGGGGAAATTTTCCAGAATTAGTCAGAAAATCAGAGGGTGGAATGAATAAGTTTTTAGTATTAATGTTTTTCTGACTAATGTTTATCAATTTTTAATGATTTCTGCAACACTTGTGAATATGCCTGGCTAGTTTAGTGTCAAGCTGACCCTTAAACTGTATCTGAACTCTGTTTTCTGCAACTTGGTTTTGCAATTAGGTTTTATCAGGCGCAGAGTTATGTGGGAAAACTGAGCTCGTTTTCTCCCACATGACCGTGGCAGCCTTTTTGGTAAGATATGCAACAAATCCTTCAGATAAGCTATGTTTTCCTTCAATCGTGCCTAGCACCACTTTGCTCTGAAAAACATGTTTGAGTGAAGTCATACTTACACAAAGACACACACACACACCCACACATGCACGCACACTACAAGGTATAAAATGGAGCCACTCAGACAAAAACGTTGAAGTCTACCGTGAGTCTTTGGCCCAGACGTCCGGTCCAGCGTTGATGTTTATCTCCCACTGAACTGTGAGACTTCCCAGTTGTGTCAAGGTGAGAAGATACGGTAATTTGTTTAACATCAATGCCTTGTGTGTGTTATTTGCTGTTTAATTTCTGTGGCGGGGTTACTGACACATTTCTCTAGCAGAATAACAGTTTGTGTGTGACTTGTACATCTGAGGTGATTGTACAACTTTATGTTTGTTTTGTTGTTTTTCCTTTTGTCTGTCACAGACTTTGTAATAAATGACACATCATTTTAATAGAGTCTGTGTGTGTTTTTTTCTAAACAACTGCCGATCCTTCAGCGAACCTGAAATATCATAAAACACCTCCCGACTAAAAACCAGCTTCTATCCAGATGCAGTCAAATTCCTGAACTGCTCCGCACCCCAAATACTGAATACTAAACAATGAATACTTCATAAGTCTGAATCTATGAATGCTGGCTGCTTCACTTTACTGTACGACTGACCCCTTTTTAAATTTTAACTCTTATTTATTGTTCCTGTGTAGGTTCTGTACAATATTTATCTAATTATTGTGACTTTATAGTATTTTCAACGATTATTATGTTGTTTTACACACAAAGTCCTGGGTAACTTTGAATCACACTGTGTCTTGAATGACAATTTCATTTTTATATATTTTCTTCTATTTATTTTTTCATTTTATATGACTGTCTATTAGCTCATCTGTGTTCTTTGTTAAAATCAGGTCTCTCTTGTAAATGAGTCATCAAGGCTCAATGAGACTAACCTATACAGGGAACCCCCGACCTACGAACCCACCGACCTGCGAACCACGGGACCTACGAACGAGCCAAAGTAGAAGAATACCATCGACGTACGGCAGAAAAAAGTGACCTACGAACGAGCCAAGTTAAAAATATATAATCGACGTACGGCAGAAAATATGTGACCTACGAACGAACCAAGTTAAAAATATATAATCGAGCTACGGCACACGACCTACGAACGAGCCCCATTACAGGTATATAATCGAGCTACGGCGAAACTGCGTCACAAAACGGCAATCGGCGAGGTGGGGGAGGGGATTGCCTTTGGCTGTTGCTGGTTGGGCATGGGCGTGACACTGCGCATGGCAGTGGAAAAGTACCGCCAGCGAGAGGTGGGGGCTGGGCTTCTGGCGGATGTACACACAGCCGCAGTGCAGCTGGCGGCGGAGGGATCCGTACAGGTAAAGCGGTAACTATTTAAAGGGCTGCGGCCATTTTGTGCCTCGTGGTTTTCTACGGTGATTGATGGTAGAAGACAGTTACGAACAACAGCGAACACGAACGAAGAACACGAACGAAGAACACGAGAAAAAAAAAGTACGAAGAACCTACGAGCAGGTACAGTACATTTACAGTAAATTTATATCAGTTTTAGACTAAAGCCAACGTTAGCACACGTTAGAATTAATTTAATTTGTGCTCTTAGGAGTTAGCACGTTAGCTAATTGTCGACGACACGACGATACGAGTTGTCCACGGGTCATCGAACGGGCAGGTAGGCCCAGTACTAAATGAAAAAATATTTTTAGACGAAAGCAAACGTCAGCATTCATTTTTGAACGTTAGCATTAATTTTAATTTTTGCTCTTAGGAGTTAGCACGTTAGCTAATTGTGACGAGAACGACAGGAGTTGTCCACGGGTCATCGAACGGGCAGGTACGGTCCAGTACTAAATGAAAAAATATTTTTAGACGAAAGCAAACGTCAGCATTCATTTTTGAACGTTAGCATTAATTTTAATTTTTGCTCCTTAGGAATTAGGACCTTAGCAATGGCTCCGAAGAGACCTGCAAAGTCCGCGGACGCGGCACAGGGGAAAAAACCTCGTCGTACCATAACGCTGGAGACGAAGGCAAAAATTATAAAAATGGCAGATCAGGGCATGACTCCCTCTAAAATTGGAGATGCGCTAGGGTTGCCGAGGTCAACTGTGGGGACAATAATGGCGGACAAAGAACGCATTTTGCAGCAGGTGCGTGCTTCAGCCCCCATGAAGTCCACCATAATTACAAAGCAAAGGACGGGGAGAATAGTCGAGATGGAAAGGTTGCTTGTCCTCTGGCTGGAGGACAACACACAGCGCAGAATCCCAGTTGGGATGTCTGTGATCTGTGAAAAGGCAAAGAGGATTTATGACAGGCTGCAGGAACTAGGGTTGACTGGGGTAGGTGCAGGGGAGCAGGGGGGTGCGGGGGGGCAGGGGGCTGCACAGAGCGATCCGGGTGAAGGGACGTCCTCCCAGAGCGATCTGGGTGAAGGGACGTCCTCCCAGAGCGATCTGGGTGAAGGGACGTCCTCTCAGAGCGATCTGGGTGAAGGGACGTCCTCTCAGAGCGATCCGGGTGAAGGGACGTCCTCCCAAAGCGCTGGAGGAGGGACTTCGAGCAGCACATCAGGGGAGTTTAATGCCTCCAAAGGATGGTTCGATCGGTTTAGGAAGAGAAACAACTTCCACAACATCAGAGTGCAGGGTGAGCACTTTAATTTCTCATTTTTCTTTTTTAATACTGTAAATGCATACAGTACAGGTAGTCCTCGACTAACGAATATTTTTTTTTTTTTCATTTTATTACAGTGTGTTACAACAGCTTAACCATGTCATTTTGTGTGCATTTAAACAGGAGAGGCAGCAAGCGCTGACCACGAGGCAGCTCAGGCATTCCCAGCAGAACTGGCTGAGATCATCAGGGATGGCGGGTACACTGCGCAGCAAGTGTTCAATGTGGATGAGACAGGGCTGTTCTGGAAGCGTTTGCCAGACAGGACGTACATCAGCAAGGAAGAACGAACCGCACCCGGCCACAAGGTCGGCAAGGAGCGTTTGACCTTGCTGGTGGGGGGCAATGCTGCGGGTGACTGCAAACTCAAGCCGTTGTTGGTGTACCAATTTAATAAACCCAGGGCCTTCAAAGATGTTGATAAATCATTGCTTCCTGTTTTTTGGGCGTCTAATAAAAAGGCTTGGGTGACGCTGGAAGTTTTTACAAATTGGTTCACCAAGAACTTTGTTCCGCAAGTGAAGCGTTTTTGCACTGACCACAGCATTCCCTTTAAAATCCTCCTGATCTTGGACAACGCTCCAGGACACCCCCCTGGTCTCACCACTAGGAACAAAGATGTTAAGGTGGTGTACCTGCCTCCCAACACCACCTCATTGATCCAGCCAATGGACCAGGGGGTTATTAGTACGTTTAAGGCGTACTACCTACAAAGAGTCATCCGTGCTGCTTTGGAGGCTACGGAGAACTCTCAGACCCTTACGCTGAAAGACTTCTGGCGTAAGTTCAACATCCATGATGCTGTGCTGAACATTGGCATCGCCTGGCATCGTGTAACTCCACAGAACATGTGCGGAGTCTGGAAGAAGCTCTGTCCAGAGCTTGTTCAGGAGGTACACGATGCCCAGGAGGTGGACCGTGTAATAGAGGATGTTGTGAGGATGGGCAGGTCACTGGAGCTCGACATGGACCAGGACGATGTCCAACACCTTCTCAGTTCATCTGGAGAGGATCTGTCCCCAGACGACCTGATTAGTCTGGACAGGCACGTCCCGGATGAGGAGGTGGAGGAGGAGGTGGAGGTCATTCCTCCAACCTTCACGAAGCAGGAGTTGGTGCTGGCGTTCAAGGACCTCGACAACTTCCTGGCGAGGATTGAGAAGCAGGACGTGGACTGTGAGAGGTTCGCCAAGGTCCGTCGGGGTGTCCTCAATGAAGTTGCGTGTTACCAGCAGATCCTGGAGGACAAAAAACTTGAAAAGGTGCAGAGCAGCATGCTCAATTATTTTCAAAGAGTCACAGCACCGCCTCCAGGATCTGCTGGTGCACCAGCTGAAAGGCCGTCCAGTCCTCCTGCAGCAAGCCAGGAGGAGGCCTTGGACATCCCAGCGGACGAGCGGCCATCCAGTCCTACTGCAGCAAGCCAGGAGGAAGCCATGGACAGCCAACCATCTCCCCAGTGAAACACGCCGCCCCCCCCCGCTCCCTCCCTCCAGGTACAGCACGTACTGTAATGAAATGTTTTTTTTTTTTGGAGTTGTCATGTTACACAAATTAATTTAATCTGTTACTGTCTCTGCTTATGTTCACAGCCTTCCTCCTCCTTCCCCTCCTCTTCACCAACTCCACCATCCCATCACTGACCTGCCCACCCTCACATCCCAGCACAGCAACGTCAGAAAGGTACAGCAAAGACATGTTAATTTATTTTCTCTTTTTTTTTAAATTACATCTACACCTACTGTAATCATCACCTCTCTCTCGACAGCCTCCAAAGCGGCACGTCCCCCTGGTCCATCCACACACCTGCTACGCACCACACCACACACGTAAGGAGAAGTTGTTGTTGTTGTCTGTGTTGTTGTTATCAGCAGGTGTTGACTTCTGTGTGTGTTTGTGTTTCAACAGATCCACTTGCTGTTTCGCCTCATGGAACAGCGTCGGGTACCACGTACCTGTCTCCTGCTGCTCTGCCTCCAGCCTCCTGCACCTCCTCCAGCCTCCTCCCTGTGCTCCTGCTCCACACATGCACCACACACGTAAGGAGAAGTTGTTGTTGTTGTCTGTGTTGTTGTTATCAGCAGGTGTTCACGTCTGTGTGTGTTTGTGTTTCAACAGATCCACTTGCTGTTTCGCCTCATGGAACAGCGTCGGGTACCACGTACCTGTCTCCTGCTGCTCTGCCTCCAGCCTCCTGCACCTCCTCCAGCCTCCTCCCTGTGCTCCTGCTCCACACATGCACCACACACGTAAGGAGAAGTTGTTGTTGTTGTCTGTGTTGTTGTTATCAGCAGGTGTTCACGTCTGTGTGTGTTTGTGTTTCAACAGATCCACTTGCTGTTTCGCCTCATGGAACAGCGTCGGGTACCACGTACCGTGCTCCTGCTGCTCTGCCTCCAGCCTCCTGCCTCCTGCACCTCCTCCTGCCTCCTGCCTGTGCTCCAGCTCCACACATGCACCACACACGTAAGGAGAAGTTGTTGTTGTCTGTGTTGTTGTTATGTGCAGGTGTTGACTTCTGTGTGTGTTTGTGTTTCAACAGATCCACTTGCTGTTTCGCCTCATGGAACAGCGTCGGGTACCACGTACCGTGCTCCTGCTGCTCTGCCTCCAGCCTCCTGCCTGTCCTCCAGCCTCCTGCCTGTCCTCCAGCCTCCTGCCTGTCCTCCTGCCTGTCCTCCAGCCTGTCCTCCACACATGCACCACACACGTAAGGAGAAGTTGTTGTTGTCTGTGTTGTTGTTATGTGCAGGTGTTGACTTCTGTGTGTGTTTGTGTTTCAACAGCTCGTCTTGCTGTTTCGCCTCATGGATGAGCGTCGGGTGCTACGTACGCCTGCTGCCTGTCCTCCTGCCTCCAGCCTCCTGCCTGTCCTCCTGCCTGTCCTCCAGCCTGTCCTCCACACATGCACCACACACGTAAGGAGAAGTTGTTGTTGTCTGTGTTGTTGTTATGTGCAGGTGTTGACTTCTGTGTGTGTTTGTGTTTCAACAGCTCGTCTGCGTGCTGATCCACATCATGGATGAGCCTAGGGTGCTACGTACACCTGCTGCCTGTCCTCCTGCCTCCAGCCTCCTGCCTGTCCTCCAGCCTGTCCTCCACACATGCACCACACACGTAAGGAGAAGTTGTTGTTGTCTGTGTTGTTGTTATGTGCAGGTGTTGACTTCTGTGTGTGTTTGTGTTTCAACAGCTCGTCTGCGTGCTGATCCACATCATGGATGAGCCTAGGGTGCTACGTACACCTGCTGCCTGTCCTCCTGCCTCCAGCCTCCTGCCTGTCCTCCTGCCTGTCCTCCAGCCTGTCCTCCACACATGCACCACACACGTAAGGAGAAGTTGTTGTTGTCTGTGTTGTTGTTATGTGCAGGTGTTGACTTCTGTGTGTGTTTGTGTTTCAACAGCTCGTCTGCGTGCTGATCCACATCATGGATGAGCCTAGGGTGCTACGTACACCTGCTGCCTGTCCTCCTGCCTCCAGCCTCCTGCCTGTCCTCCTGCCTGTCCTCCAGCCTGTCCTCCACACATGCACCACACACGTAAGGAGAAGTTGTTGTTGTCTGTGTTGTTGTTATGTGCAGGTGTTGACTTCTGTGTGTGTTTGTGTTTCAACAGCTCGTCTGCGTGCTGATCCACATCATGGATGAGCCTAGGGTGCTACGTACACCTGCTGCCTGTCCTCCTGCCTCCAGCCTCCTGCCTGTCCTCCTGCCTGTCCTCCAGCCTGTCCTCCACACATGCACCACACACGTAAGGAGAAGTTGTTGTTGTCTGTGTTGTTGTTATGTGCAGGTGTTGACTTCTGTGTGTGTTTGTGTTTCAACAGCTCGTCTGCGTGCTGATCCACATCATGGATGAGCCTAGGGTGCTACGTACACCTGCTGCCTGTCCTCCTGCCTCCAGCCTCCTGCCTGTCCTCCTGCCTGTCCTCCAGCCTGTCCTCCACACATGCACCACACACGTAAGGAGAAGTTGTGTGTTTTTCATGTTTTCTTAACAAGTGATTTTCCAGCTGTAACTGCACATTTTCATGTTTGTGTTCATTCTTACACAGATCACATGTTGCACGTTCTACATGAATGGATGTCCTGCAACACTGTGTTCCTGGACGTCTGTTCCTCCTGCCTCTGGTGTCCTGCATGTTGCCTCCATCCATCACCATTGTGTCCTTCTACTCTTAAATGACTGCTGTCAAAACAGAAAAACTTCATGTGATGCACAGACCTGCTCACATCAGGACAATTGCACATCAGGACAACACACCTGAACTGACACATGCCTGAACTTACAGCTGGCCTAAAATGCTCCCAACATTCATTGTTGAGCAATGGCTCAGCAGTTCCATCAGATGCAGGTTTGATCATGAGAACAACATCTGTCTACCTACACTTCGGTCAAAGTAAGACAATTTTGATTCATTTTTCTGCTGCTTCTCGCTTTTTCTGAGTTCATGGACTTCTTTCTCATGCACATGGACACTCATCAACGCAACGTGCTCATGTGTGATTGTTGACAACATTTTGCTGATGGGAATCCCTGGTTTGCTGCAGGTTTGATGTGAAAAGCTGCACTTTGACAAGTGCTCATGTGTGATTGTTGACAACATTTTGCTGATGGGAATCCCTGGTTTGCTGCAGGTTTGATGTGAAAAGCTGCACTTTGACAAGTGCTCATGTGTGATTGTTGACAACATTTTGCTGATGGGAATCCCTGGTTTGCTGCAGGTTTGATGTGAAAAGCTGCACTTTGACAAGTGCTCATGTGTGATTGTTGACAACATTTTGCTGATGGGAATCCCTGGTTTGCTGCAGGTTTGATGTGAAAAGCTGCACTTTGACAAGTGCTCATGTGTGATTGTTGACATAATTTTGCTGATGGGAATCCCTGGTTTGCTGCAGGTTTGATGTGAAAAGCTGCACTTTTCAGAAGTGCTCATGTGTGATTGTTGACATAATTTTGCTGATGGGAATCCCTGGTTTGCTGCAGGTTTGATGTGAAAAGCTGCACTTTTCAGAAGTGCTCATGTGTGATTGTTGACATAATTTTGCTGATGAGATTTCCTGCTGATTTGCTGCAGTTCTGATGTGAAGTTACTGATGTACAGGTGTTTATGGATGCATGTGTGGTGTAATTGTTTAGATAAGTGCTTGTAAATAAAGTTCTGTGCATGTATATAGCCCAGTATGTCAGTGTCATGCTGTTAAATGTGGGCGCGGCGGTCCGTTAGCGGTATTTCCGCGACCTACGAACAGAATAACGACCTACGAACGAGACGCTACTTTCACCCCCCACCTACGAACCGATCGACCTGCGAACGGTTCTTAGGTCCCAAACTCGTTCGTAGGTCGGGGGTTCCCTGTACAATAAGTTGGGTGTGATGTTCTTCCCATATCCACATTTTTGACTTCCAAAGTAAACGGTATGCAGTATAAATCTTAGAAACAGACACCCACATTGGCTCTTGGTCACAAATTAGATGTGTTGAAAACAGCAAAAATAAGAAGTATTGGAATAGGAATCCAGTCCTGATCAATCTGCGCCATTTATATATATATTTTTTGGAACATCTGGATTTATTATGACAGTATTATGTCTGAATATATTATTATTGCTGCCTCACGTTCAAGTGGTACCAGCAGTTTTCTTGTGTTGGCATCCGTTAGTCCCAAAAATCCAAGTTATCCACAGAGGGCTTTCCTGTCACATTTTGTTTTTAACAAGCTTACATTCAGCACAGTCATTTAAATGTATTAAACTGATGTCACATATGTTCTCTTTATAGACGCTCACTGGATTTATTTGGGAAAAAAGTGTCTGCATATTTACACTCAGTTCATTTGACTGCATAAATGAGTCTAATGTGTTCATAAATTTGGCATTAGACTGCTTTTGATCATTCATTCAAGTAAAGTTAAAAAATAGAAAATAAAATACTGTTCCAGAGAAGGAGCAGCTGAGCCAAAACCAACTGGCAGTCACTGATATTTTCACACTTCAGGTGAATATTGGAATAGTGGCAGAATAGTGGCTCCAAAGTTGCATACAAATTCTCTATGGGATTTCCATTCGATCCGTTCTCATTAGTCATATTTCACTGTTTCCAATCTCTATAGCATGTAGTTACAAGAACAACAAACTTCAGTCTTACTAGAATGAAGGGGTCTCAGGAAGTCATGAGAAGGGCAAAGAAAAATTACACGGAATGAAGACACAGTTTAAACCACTGCACTTTATAGTGTTTCCTGAATGCTAATAAATCTAACCCTTCAAAAGTCAATAGTAAAACATTCTGCCAAGTGTGAGATCACCCATGCACAAACACATTTTATGACTTTTTTTTGCTCAGACTGTGAACTGGGCAAGCCACCAGACAGAGTGGCATATTTTACTAGGGTGAGTTGAGTCATTCGCTCATGATTAAACTGTCAGCATCAGACAAATCCTCTGAAATGAGAAACAATAAGTATTATTTACTCACCATGTTATTTATTAATTTTACTGATGTTATAAAATAAAATCATGCAAAATGTTATACTGTATGTTGTTATATGTAAAAAAAAAAAACATGTTACCGGTACTTATACAGTAGTTACTTCAGGAAAGGGTTTTTGTTCTACTTCCGGCACTTGGCAAAGCAGGTCGCATCTCTTTTTGCTCCTCTCCTCCCTAAGTTTTCCTCCTCCCTGCTTTTGCATTTTGTCTCGTCTGTAACTCTTCAGCGCTCACTCGAACCAATTTAAAATGGATTTAATTACGTGGGCTGTTTCCTCTATCAATAAAATTTTTTCAACGAAGCGCACCGGACCAGGAGAAGCGGCTTGCCCCTTCGACACGCATGCGGTGGGATACACTATGGACTCGTGGAAGCCAATGTGTCTGACCGTTCTTTCTGTCGAAGACGTTGAAGATTTGTGGATTATTGGCATATTGGTGGCAGCTGCTCTGCTTTTTGGGATTGGCGGAGGTTTCTGCTACTGGAAGCTGAGGGAGGCTGCCGCGGCGATCAACGCGCTGGCGAGACTTCCTGCTCAGCAAGATTCTCTGATCCGGGCTATGACCTCAACGACCCAGCTGTTGTACGAACTGAACCGCACGATGGGAGCAGCGGCGGACAGCCGCGGACCTGCGGTGCGTTTTGGGACTCGTTTACAGCCGACCCATCAGGGCACAGATGGGGATTTGTAGCCCGGAACCTCACATGATTCGGCGATTTGGACCAGACAGCACCTGGACTTCAAGGCTGCAGTCAAAAGTACACTGTAGCCTGGCCTGAAAATAAATAAAGCGACTAATCTAATCGGGACTCTGTGCAACCTTGAAAGAAGGCTGACTGGAAACTTCTCCTGGAGTGAAAGCTGTTGAGAACTCGCTGCCCCCCCCCCCCTACCCCCAGAGGTCTCTGTGTGCATTCAGATGGAGCCGAGCTGAGGCCATCTACAGACTGTGCTTATCTGAAATGATTACTCACGGACTAATCTCCCTGCTTGCCATGAAATGCAACATGTCTTGTCTCTATTCGTGCTTAAGCTGGTAGAGTTTTTTCGACTTTATCATAGAGTGTCCTAAGACAAATTGTGATAGATTCTTTTTTGAATACCAATGATTACCCGACTGTATGTTCCTTTTTCCATATCTGATTGTTGGTGGCGCGGTTTTATACTGCTGCGGCTTCCGTGCGTACGTCCCTCTTCGGATGGTGCGCGCGCCAATTGCAAAACTTTGTACCTTGGTGCAAATATGCCAATAAAGATATATTCTATTCTTCTATTCTATTGTTAAACATTATTGAAACAAACTAGCAAAAAAATATGAAGAAAACAATAGACTTTCATCAATGACCATCAGCTACACATTTATTGCGTGAATGTTTATGAAGCATTCACACCAGTATGATACATTTTTCTTCCGTACATTTTTCAGCTTTCTCGTACCACAATTTTTGTGCTATTTCAACAAATCATATGTCAAAATGTTCAGCTCGTTCAGAAGGGTGTTATGACTTTTGGTATTGGTGCAACTTTTGCTTTTTGAAATATTTTAGCCTTTTCTGCCATTTTTTTCTCCCTCATATAAAATTAATTGAGCTCATTTTACATCCTTCAAAACTTTTGATCTGTTTACAACCTTTTACTGCTCCTTTCATTTTGTTCTGCTTCCGCTTCTTTCAGCTTATTTATGCAAATTTAAACTTTTTCCAGCTATAGCTTTCAGCTATTTTTTCAGCTGTTCTATGATCCTTTCAGATTCGTTCTGCTAACTACAACATTTGTTCTGCTTCTTCTAACTTCTTTCTGCTCCTTTCAGCTTGTTTATGCAAGTTTCAGCTTTTTTCTGCTATTTCAACGACCGTACTAACTGTTTTATGCTAATTTTAGCTTTTTTGGCTAACCACATTTTTTGCACTCATTTCAACTTTTTTCAGCCTAATTCAGCAAAAACGAGCTCTCTCCACTTCCTTCTGGCAACTTATTTCTGTTTTTAAGCTACTTTTCAGTTGTTTTGTTGCTTATTTCAGCTTTTTTCAGCTAATTTCCACTTTTTTGTGCTCATTTCTGCTTCTTTCAGCAAATGTGTTCTTTCTGCTTTCTTCTGCTCATTTACGCTTGTTCTACCTCATCAGCTACCTTTTTAGCATTATTAGCTGATTCCAGCTATTTTTAAATAAATTCAAGTTTTTTGTAGTAATTTCTGCTACTTTCAGCCTAATTAACTTCTTTCAACTAATTTCAGTTTGCTATGCTCCTTTCAGCTTTTTTCTGCTAGTATCAACTTTTCTGTTATTTCAGTTACTATTTCACCGTTTTTATGCTAAATTTTGTTTTTTTTTCAGCTGATTCCACATTTGTTTAGCTCATTTCAGCTCCTTCCGCTTCCTTCTGGTAGTTTAAGCTTATTTCAGTCTTTTCAGCTACTTTTCAGCCTTTTTTTGTTGTTGCTAATTTCAGCTTTTTAAAGCTAATTTTCAAATTTTTGTACTAAGTCTGCTTATTTCATCATAATTCAGCAAATATGTGTTCTTTCTGCTTTCTTCTGCTAACTCCCCACCATCACAGACATTCACACCTCCAGATGCAGGAAAAGAGCCACCTGCATCATGAAAGACCTCACTCATCCAGCACACTCACTCTTTGCCCCACTCCCCTCAGGACGGAGGTTGAGGAGCATCAAGTGTAGAACCACTAGACTGAGGAACAGCTTCTACCCTGAGGCTGTTAGACTCATGAATAAATAAAAATAAAATAAAAAATAAACACTGCAAAATATCACATCATGCTGATGCTGATCTGTTTTCTTGTTGCTGTGTTCATCTGTGACCATCTGCTCATACAAACTCATGTTCGTGCTGCTGTTTATTCCCACTATATTAGGCTTAGTGTATTACTAGTTGATGTTTTTCTTAGTTAGTTCTAGATGTTATTACTGTTTTTCTCTTGCATTTGTTGTTGGATGTAACTGGGACCTCGTGTACATAATCTCGTTTTCATCACATGTACCACATGCGGTGCAAATGACAATAAAGACTCTCTGACTCTAACTTAGGCCTGTTCGTCCATTTCAGCTACATTTCAGCATGCTTTTTTTCAAAGCTAATTTCAGATGTTTTTCAGTAAGTTCTTCTACAAAAAGCATTCACACTGCATTTTTGCAGGAAACGTGATGTCTCTAGTTTGCTTTTAGTTGAGTAAACCACATACTAGACATCCTGTCTAACAGAACAAAGCTTACTTGTGCACTGTTATTTTGACATGAAGACGTCCACACACCACAGCGCTACACAACAGATTCCCAAAGGCATCAGCATAGCTTAGAACTGGAGAAATGACTGACATTTTCTCTTAGACAGAGCACTTTGATGAGTATTTCCTGTTCTGTCAAGACCACAGATAATAGTGTTATTGTTATATAGGTCCCTGCTCCATTTCCTTTTTCAAGGATGCTCATTAAAAGCCCAACATTTAATCTGTCGTTGGGGTCCTGATAAGTTCTTTGCTTGGCGTCACTTTATTAAACTGCCATGACTCCCTGTTAAAAAGCCAACAGTTGATAGCAGTATCAGGAGACAGTTTGCTTTGGGGAGACACAGCATCCAGCTCTAAATGACCTCCTAAAATAGACAAGCCTCAAGACCATGAGCGGCGGGCAAATTCATCCGCAAAGGAGCTCAGACCAGATCAGTTCAGGAAGAACATGTCATCAGAACCATTGTAGCAAATGGCATGAAGATAGAGGCGGCAGACACTGAGTGACCCCAACCCTGAGCATTTAGTTCTCCCACTGAGCAGCCTCATCACACCCGAGACAGGTCAGACATGTAGCCGCCTGTACAGAGTGGGAGACACTCACTACCCCAGAGCTGATAATGATTACGGTCAATTCACTATCAGTAAAGAGTGGAATGCCACACTCTTTCTCTGGATATGGTCAGAAGACAAGCAAACTTTGTAGCCTGCAGACTTAACAGCTAACCTTAGTGTCATATCTGCAGACAGTTCCATAAACATTAAGTCAACCACGTGAAGCTCAAACACTTTGATGGCATTTTTTTTTAAAGTATGCAAACTTGAGGCCATCTTAAATTTAGAGCTGTGTTCAATGGAACACACAGTATAATCAGGATTAGAGCTCTCATTTCTAACCCGGGCCCGAAGCCCAACCAGACCCGACCCAAATTCGGGGCGGGGCGGGCCATGAAAATGCACTGGATGGTGCTGTGTCGGTGTAGGCTTTTGATTGTGTCGGTGGATCAGCTGCAATCCAATTGGCAACATGGCTTGCCATTAAATCCAATTATATGACAACATGGCTTGCCATACAATCACCAGCCCCACACGGCCATTTCACCACGAACTGACTGACCTTGAGGTAAAATAAAGTTCAGTTAAGCTTCATGGGACTTTACTTACAGGAAGTGATCCATCGCCCAAATGGACGTTCTTTCAGCTGCTGCACTCAGTGGATGCGCATGGCCAATGGCCCAAACAAGTGAGGTCACAAAGCAGACATGTCAGAGCAGGGTCCGTGTCTGAATAATGCAGAATGCAGGCAGAAGCAGAGATTTAATGCTCTTTAACGGCCATGAAAGGACAAACATTCCCTCGGCTCCAATCTTTGGCCCCTTTTATTCAGCCGCACGTCACAGCGGTAAAGTTAGTTTTACGTTGGGCATTGGACATTCGAGCTCTGTGGCTTCAGTTGTGTGTTCCTCTCATTCGATCCGATGCAGGCAGTCTGATTTTGGTCAGCCAAACTTCAAGGAGAGGAAGACACCACTGAAGCCACAGAGCTCGAATGTCCAACATCTAACTAACTTTACCACGGTCCGAGCGTCCACTGACCGTTAATAAC
>JBBPBX010036871.1:0-11131 GCA_038048925.1 Garcialebias charrua | reverse complement strand
GGGGGGGGGGTCAGACCTGTAATTACTGTTAATTCGTTGGGTCGGGTGGGGTTCAGAAATGATGGCTATGGGCTGGGGCCGGGTCGCATCTGATTTTTTGGGTCCCGAATGTAACTTTAATCAGGATTAGGCCTGTACTGGCTGTCACATAAGGACAACAGTGAACACACTTAACTTATGTTCTTCCTTTTAAGTTAAATCATTCCCAACAGAAACAATCAGTGGCCTATACAGTCCACTGTGCATGTTGGGCCAAATGAAGAAAACATTTACTAAATCAGAAGTTTGTCTAGACTCGTACTGATAATTATATGACTCCAAAGTATCCTGTGCCATAATGTTGCATTTTTAACCAGGTGCTGCACTTGTGCTACAATAGGTTAAATCAAGATTTACCAATCCTCCTAAGAATTTGGATACTTTTCTATCACAGAGAGCCACCGGAATGTCATAGCATTACATCAATTTACATAAATAATTTTGCCTGTATTGTACTTGTCACTTATGAGACAATCCACAACACAAAAGGCAGGTAGGTTAAAAACAACAACAAAAACTAAGCAGTGTTAAGACTGAAAATCCAATGTAAAAATATAGGTACATATAAATAAAATATTTTAGCCAAATCATATTGGTCAAATCAGCCAGTTAGAAAAAGTGATGAAATATTAACAGGTTCAAAATAGAGACTGAAATTCTTGAAAAGGCAAAGCCACAAATTAGTTAGATTGGAGAGATAAATTACTGAAGTTAAGAAAATCAGTAATAAACCTCAAAAGTGACAGGGCAACAGGAAGCAAAAGTTGTCTTATTGTCATAGAGAAAAGTGATTTCAGAAAAACACAAGAGGTGTTGTAAAATCACAGATGACACGAGTACAGGAGTCAAAGTCAAACTCGTCTATAGAAATACAATAAAATCACGAAACAGGGAACCTCCCATATAAACTGACACAGTGAACAGTCTACTCACAGAAGATGACTTATAACATCTAACATTAGACAAACTGATATCAGAATAAAACATGCAAGCCTGACAACAAACGTTTGATAAAGAAAAAAACTGTATAGAACATGACTTGTTTCTATCTCTTTTTAAAGTATACTAGTGTCCTTTTGGACAATTAAGAGAGACAGTTTGTCCTCTTCTTTGCAGTTCCCGTGTTAATATTTCCTGTTCGCATTCGTAAGCAATACGTGCAATACAACTGCTTCTTTGAATCCTGACCATCTTTTATGTTTAAAGCTGAGCAGAAATCAGTGAAGAAAAACAAAAATATTTCATTTATTTTGATGCACAGTATAATAAAGTGTTAATGTAAGGGTTAAATCAACGAGTTGGCTAGTTAGTACTTAAGATAAGTGTACCTCTGATTTAATGAAAATGTTTACCGTAGTTATCAAGAAAAATCCAGGTCCCGCATGTCTCTCAACTGTCCTGAACCTTTTGTAAGTTCTGTCCGTTGATACAATTACTGCAATAAAACAACAGTGTAAGAGGGGTTAATAAACTGGTTGCTACAAATCAGCCTAGCTGTTGTCAGCATTGCCATTCCTGGTGTTTGGGGAGATGAATCTCCATGGGTCTGATGCAGACCACAAATTAAAATCAATTGGTATTGGTCTCTTGTCACAGAACGCTGTGAAAAATGGACCCTCAAGAGGTAACACAGTATCCATAAGGGGCAAAAACACAGGTCATGACTAATGGAGCACCAGTCTATATGCTAATGCTATATAACACATCACTGATACTGTCTGCATTAAGTTAGCTGACACAAGAACACCAGGATGATATCAGGTTTGCTAAAAGGAGAGCCAGTCGATGAAAAATGGATGATAACCCAAACTACCATCTTCATAATGCTCCATACCTCAGACATAGCAGTGTGCTGGGGGGAAGTAGAAGTGGTCATTAGGACTCCTAAAGGGTAACGACGCCTAACTCTGATTTACTTGATCTCCTATCTTGGAGGAAGCCATGGATCGCCTGCCAGTCTGGCGCTCACAGGCTCCTTGTGTGTGACCTCAGCCAGTGAACTGGCTCAGAGCTCACAATAGGTGGCCCAAGGTGGCCAATGTCCCTGGTCCTGCATGTGGGCTTTGACATGGGAAGGAAATCCTGGTAGAGAGCACAGCATGAAAGAATGTGGTCTTTGCAGTTTGCAGGTCTATCTTTAGAGGTCAAAGAGAACTTTCCCCCTGGGGAGCCCCCAACTCTTTCAGCTGCCCCTATCTCCTCCTCAAAGAAAGCCCTTTCTTTGAACTCAACGTTTTCAACCTGGGGTGTGTGGAGGTTTGTCTGAGCTGGAGTTGAAAGGTTCTCAAAGTTGGATTTGCACATGTTTGATAGGATTATAAGAAAATATCTGATGGATAATCAAGTCTTTGTGAGGAAGGACATTAAACACTACTGTTATAGAAAGGTACGTATAGTTGCATACAGGTAACCCCCGACCTACGACCCAATCGACCTGCGAACCACGGGACCTACGAACATATCATATTTAATAAAAATATGAAATTACTGTATTAAAAAAAAAAATTTTTTTTTTATTTTTTTTTTTTGTGTTTAAATGTTCTTAATTTCATGTGTACATCACTTTGTTGCAGCTCTGGTTGTTTTAAAGGCTTTATAAATAATAATTATGATAAAAAAGATCATTTCTGATCATTTTTGAGCAATTTTTGAGCAATCTTGGGCAACAGGAAGTAGGTCTTCAGTTTACACGGTCACAAATTAATGTAGAACACCGGACGCTATTTTAGGTTCAGTCACTGGGGTCTCCGGTCACAAATTAATGTAGAACACCGGACGCCATCTTAGGTTAGCTGCCGAGAGCCGGACGAAGACTGGTGACCAGGATGGCTTCATATGGATTAATTACTAGCTGGAAACGTCTCTGTGAACTTTGTGGATGTCTCAGGCAGCAGCGGATTTATCGCCGATCGTGCCAGGCCGCCGTGCGAACACCTCCGGCCGGCCTGGCTACACCTCCGGCCTGGCTAGCTCCAGAGCTAACACTGGAGCTAACACGGGAGCCGGCCTTTTGAACACTGGTGACCAGGATCGCATCATATGGATTAATTACTAGCTGGAATAGCTCTGTGGACGTCTCAGGCTGGAGCAGCGGCTGGAGCAGCAGCTGCAGATTGATCGCGCCGCCGCTCCAACACTAGCTCATGGCTTGGCTAGCAGAAGCTAGCCAGCTAGCTAACACAGGTCTGGAGCAGCTGCGGTGGCTTGCCGGCCCCCGCGCTGCTTGGCCCGAAAACAATCAACGCATGGCAACCTATGTCGGCTTTGACCATCTCAAAGTAAGAAAATATATTTTTATTTATTCTGTAAATGTGAATAGCAATGTTTAACATTACAGTACACTACTGTACATGCTTAAATGTGTGCGCGCGCTCCGTTAGCATGATAAATAAAGGTTGAATGAATGAATGAATGAATATTTATTTTTTTTAAATATAATTTTCACCCCCTACCTTCTCAAGGTTTTCTGAGGGTCTTTTTAAAGTTTTCTTTGTACTTTTTCAGTTTTTTTCCACAGATTTTCCTTCCAGCCGTTCTGACAATGGCAGCATATTGAGTGTATAAAACTGAAGAAAGTGGACAACAAAAGAAAAGTTGTCAAGCTTAAGATATGTAATCCACAGCAGATAAATATATCAGAAAGTCATATATGAAAATTTTAAAAAGCATAAAAAACTATGAGAAAGACTGGTTCATTAGAAGCAAAAGACAAACGAAATGAGTTTACTCCAAATTTTTACACATTGGTGTAAGTACGATAATAGGGGGAGGTCGGGAACCACCGCTCCAAAGCTTTGATCCAAAGCAGCACAGATTTGTTCAACATTTCAATACATTCTCTATCTACAGCATTTTACGTGCTCATTTATCATAGCTATGTCAGCGTGAAAGCCAGTGTTTTTGCCAAGTTTGAGACAAACAGGAAGAAAAACTGTTATTATGAGGCCTTCCAAGATGGATTTTCCCCAAGAGGATGTCCTCTGAGAAAAGCTTGAAAATAAATTAGCTATGGTGAAAATAAATGCTCCCAGTTAGTAATCCAACACAAAAATATGTGATAAAAGCCAAATCTGAGGAGCTAAGCTCGTGTAACTAAAGAAGGCCTCTGAAAAGCTTTTCGAGGAGCCAGGGCAAAAGCTGGGTAGCACGATTAATCAACAATATGTACAAAGGGGACAGAATGTGTAACAAGTAGCTGCAATGAGCTTCTTGTTGCAAAGATCTCCTGAGGCCAACGCTGAAGCCACAAACCAAGGATTTTCCCAGTGTGCCAATGACTCGAGGGGTTCTAGTGTTTGTGTTATAGTGTCTCTCTGTCCTGTAAACAATGTGTCTCTTGTGACAGTGAATCCGACACAGCCTGCCGGCTAGCCTCATCGGCATCAGGCCGACTTGTCAGAGACTGGTTGGGGGACTGCTGCCGAGCCACTCCATTTGTCATGCTGTATATTTACAGGCTGTGTGAGCGCAGGGCGGGTGGAGCGAGACGTCTCTTCTCAGAGCACTGACTCCATGGACGCCAGGCTCAGTACCTCCCCTCATTCATCTGTTTACTTACTAAATAGGTCTCTGTTTGGACTTACACCAGTGGGGAGAGAATATCTAAGAAAACGAGGAAGGAAATCTGTGGAAAACAAAGGAAAAGGAAAGAAACTCTCTGTGATAGAGACTGCCCCTCGCTGTTCCTGATTACGGCAGAGCTTCAGAGTACTTGGCGCCATCAGAATCAGCCATCCAGGCCGCCAGTTGGCCAGACAACGGGGAGGAAGACTGGTAGTGACGCTTGCAAATACCAAGAAAAGGACTGGTGGGCAGCTCTTTCAGTGTTTATGTATTTTAGATGACTGCTTTTGATTCTGTGAGGCAGGAAAATAAAGTCAGACACTTCCCACAGTTAATAAACTGGTTTTCAACACAAATGTTACTCTCACCCTGAAGTAGGATCTTTTTTTAAATGTTTATCTTAACATCCTTCTGTAAGCATACTTTCATTATATACAGTACAGTACATGTATATGCATAACATATACAGTAATGAGCATAATCATTATGCTCTGTGTGCAACTGTAGATATTCAAACTGTTTTATTATTAAGTTTGGTAGATTTAAATTATTTAAAACTGATGCATATTAAACTTGCACAGCACTGCAGAGTTAACACGAGCAAAAATGATCATTGTATATTGCAAAGACATTGTTAGCAGATGCATGTGAACAAAAAAAATCATTAACATACATTACAATTTTGTTTGATTGTATGTACCGTATTTTTCGCTGTGTTAGTTGCAGTTGTTTGCATAATTTACATGCCCTGCGACTTATAGGCTGAAGCAACGTATTTATGGATTTTTTTCCCATATTCATAAAACAGTTTTTGGCTGAGATATGAGTTTTCATTCATTCTGACTGAAAAAATTGAACAGTACCATTTTTCAGCTACTAGATAGCACCAGTGTAGTAAGGCATGCCATTGTATCATGTATGTGGCTATAATGACAAATTCAAAAAAAGTTAAAGACAAAACAACTGGACTATATTTATTATACTTTATTGTTTTTGTCTTGAACTTTTTTGAATTCACCATGCCCTGAATGACTGAGAATCTTCACAAGCTATTAATGACATAATTGGCTTGCCTCAGTCTGCCACCTTCATTCTGCTTGCTACTTGGAGCAATCGTCATCAGCTTCATTTCGCTGCACCACCCCGGCGAAATGCAACTAATTTGACCAGTAAAGTGCATCCATTAAGTAAAAGTTCAACTGAGACACACATTTACTATAAAGTCAAGCAAACAAAAATAATCGTTTTTAGGTGTTTATCTTGTTAAATTTCAAAGAAACGAGCAACGTTCCTCCTTCCTTTATTTCCTCCCTCTGAGCATTCCTGGAGCACCGAGGCAGCGAATACTTTTGAAATGCAGCTGATTTGACCGTCAAAGTGCATTTTTTAAGCAAAAGTTAGACTGAGACACACCATAAATATAATTTCGACCAAACAAATAATTGTTTTAAGTGTTAATCTTTTTAAATTCTTGTTAAATTCTTGTTAAAGTCCTCCTGTGCACGCCCCAGCAGCCGCCATTTGGCAGCCAATTGTTTTTTGGCACAACACCGGCCCACATTTCCGGGTTGTCAATGGTGACACATAACAAACACGACGCGTTAGCGGTGACGCATAATAGATGTGACGTTTACAGCGAAGCAGCGTATTTATGGATTTTCCCACTTTATTAGACATAATTGGACTGATGCAACTTATAGGGCGGAGCAACATTTACAGCAGAAAATATGATATTCAGACACACTTTTGTTCCCCCAGTTGTTATGTAGATGGAGGTAACAGAAAGTGGTACTAAACTGGTATGAGTCCCTGAATAATCTGTGATGAAGTATCAATAAGCTCCAAAATAAATGGTTCCTTGGTCAGCACTTGTTTTCAGGAGAAAATAAACATTTAAAGGTTCTACAATGACAAGAAGCTAATAATAACTTTAATAAAAACCCTTGAAAATCATTACACGCCCGAATTTTTTTTCACAGAAAACAAAGTTAGTTCTAAAACTTTGAAGACGGTGCATTAAAAATTCATCAAATTTATATAGGTAAATGAACAGCAGCTGTTTTCTGCACTGTACTGTTTTAAACACTTCTAATTTAGTTTCCCCAAAAGTGAAAAATCAGAAAATGTCAAAAACCTGTTTCTAATCTAATTCTGAAATATTTGAAGTTTTTACTCCAGAAAAGTAAATGCTCTGTAATCAGCTGAAGATGATTGCTAAATGTTAGAAATAATTTAATTAGTTTAGGCCTTAACTTGAACTTAATTTTCCCTAACAACCGTAAAGAACTGATTTTCAAAGTTATGATTAACATTTCCTGTCACACACAGAAACTGTTCTTGTAAATTTCACATTTTTAATGCTTTTTACCCTTTAATTTTTTACATCTCGTATTTTTCCTCTTCATTTACTATATCTGTGTCAAGACCGTGTTTTTGAGTTTCACTAATAAACCGAACACTGGAAAAGTTTTAACAATTTTATTAAGAAACAGGAAGCTGGAATGGGTCCTGATCGTCACTGGTAACTTGAGTTCTGCACAAGAAATTATAATATTAGTGGCAGGGCTTAAAAAGGTAGATGTTTTTGTCTTAAATAAAAACACTAACCTTTTTATGCTGTTTCCGATCAGAAGGGAATTCCTTGATGACGTAGGCCGGTAGTGACGTAGTCTAGATTTACTTCCTTGTTTACGTTGGTCCTTCGTGCGGACTTTTACACGAAGGGGGTTTTCCTTGGTTCGAAGCGAGGTCATACACAGATTGGCAGAGAGGCGAATAATGTTGAAAGAGGCAGGCTTTACTCGTGGTCGTGAAAGGCAGTCTTGGGTCCGTTTCCGTGAGGCAGATGGCTGAACAGGTCCGATAAGGGGAGAGGCAGGAGGGCGAAGTCCAGTAGCGTGTGCAGGGATCAAAACCAGGGAAGCAGAGTCCGAGACAGTACCAATAGGGGCTGAGGCGAGAGACGTGAGACCAAAAAACCAAAACAGAGTCGTAGCAAGCAAGACAGGACAAGACATGGGCGCTGGATAACTACTAGGCAAAACCGTTCATAAATCTGGCAAGGAATGACTGTGGACGTGGGGCTTAAATACAGGAACAAACAGGTGAGTGCAATGATCGTTAATGAGGCATTGGGCATGTGGGAGGAGGGAACAATGATGTGTTTGCTGTGAACATGACATGACAAACAGACAGAACGTGGATCATGACATGGGATCATGACAGTACCCCCCTCTCAAGGTCCGGCTCCTGACGGACCACCAGGCTGATCAGGGTGATCCCGGTGGAACCGGGCGACGAGCGGCTTGTCCAAGACGTGGCGAGCAGGCACCCACGAACGTTCCTCAGGGCCATAACCCTCCCAGTCAATGAGGTACTGGACACCCCGTCCCCAGCGTCGAGAACGCATGATACGGTTGATGGTGTAGGCAGGAGAGCCATCAATGAGTCGGGCAGGAGGAGGAGGCCTGGAGGCGGGCATGAACCTAGAATACTGGACGGGCTTGACCCGGGACACATGGAACGTAGGATGGATCTTCATGGTGCTAGGGAGCCTGAGCCTGACTGCCACCGGGTTCACCACTTTGGAAATGGGAAAAGGTCCAATGAAGCGGGGAGCCAATTTCCTGCAGTCAACACGAAGAGGTAAGTCCTTGGTGGATAGCCACACCTTTTGTCCTTCTTGATAAGCAGGTTCCCGGGTCCGACGACGGTTGGCCGACCTCGTGTAGACTGCAGATGTCTTGAGGAGTTGTTTGCGGGCCTTGGTCCAGACTCTGCGACATCGTTGAGCTGCTTGGAACGCGGAAGGGACCATGGCAGCCTGGTCCTGGGCGGCAAACACCGGTGGCTGGAATCCATAGAGGACATAGAATGGAGACAGGCCAGTGGCGCTCGAAGGAAGAGAGTTCATAGCATGCTCGACGATAGGAAGATGTTCTGCCCATTTGGTCCCATCATCACCACAGAGAATGCGTAGGCGGGTCTCCATCTCCTGATTGGCGCGCTCAGATTGTCCATCAGTCTGGGGATGATAGCCTGAGGAGAGACTTAGTTCAATGCCAAGGGTTTTACAGAACTCGCCCCAAAACTTGGAGATGAATTGGGGCCCCCGATCAGACACAATGTTCTTGGGTATCCCATGCAATCTGAACACTTCCTTTATCATGACATTGCTTAATTCCTTGGCTGTGGGTAACCCCTCCAATGCAATCAAATGAACCATCTTGGAAAACCTGTCAATGACAGTTAGAATGACTGATTTACCTCCAGACTGTGGTAAGCCGGTGACAAAATCCATAGCGAGATGTGACCAGGGGCGTGATGGTATGGGCAATGGCCTCAGGAGACCCGCCGGTGGACGTCGAGAGGGTTTAGCCAGGGAGCATTGGGTACAAGCCCCGACAAACTCTCTAACGTCCTTAGACAAGGAACCCCACCAGAACTGTGACTTGACTATGGTTAAAGTTCTCTCAATCCCTGGATGACAGTAAATAGGCGAAGCATGACAGAACATGAGTACCTTAGTGATGAGGTGATCTGGTACAAAGAGGCGTTCAGCCGGGCATTCCCTGGGTGGTGGGTGGTTCTGGTGGGCCTCCCTGACCTCCCTCTCGACCTGGGTGATGGACAAGCGAACCGTCTCGGGCAATATGTATTCCTGTGGACCGTTGGTCTGATCCTTCTCAAATATACGAGATAATGCATCTGGCTTGACGTTTTTGGTCCCGGGTCTATAAGAGAGAGAAAAATTGAATCGTCCAAAAAACAGAGCCCACCTAGCTTGACGAGGATTCAGTCGTTTGGCTGATCGCAGATACTCGAGATTTTTGTGGTCGGTGAGAACAATGAAGGGATGATTGGCCCCCTCCAGCCAATGACGCCATTCTTCAAGAGCCATCTTGACGGCGAGTAGTTCTCGGTCCCCTACATCATAGTTGCGTTCGGCTGGGGAGAGAGACTTGGAGAAAAATGCACATGGGTGAATTTTTTCGTCATTACTGCGTTGACTTAAAACGGCCCCGATACCTGTATCAGAGGCATCGACTTCAACGATGAATTGTTTATCCACATCGGGGAATCTAAGGATAGGAGCAGTGGTAAACAAGGCTTTCAATTTAAGGAAGGCGTGTTCAGCAGTTTGGTTCCAAGAAAAAGAGTTCTTGGTGGAGGTTAAAGCGTGGAGGGGAGAAGCGACGGAACTGTAGTTCTTAATAAATTTCCGATAGAAATTGGCAAAACCAAGAAAACGTTGCAACTGTTTACGTGATTGGGGTATTGGCCAATCCAGAACTGCAGAGGTCTTTGAGGGATCCATGGATATTTGGTCAGGTGTGATATTGAAACCCAGAAAGGTGGTACTGGTCGTGTGAAACTCACATTTCTCCGCCTTGACATAAAGATTGTTTTGTAGAAGACGGAGGAGGACGGCGTGAACGTGTTGGACATGCGAATCCAAGTCCTTGGAAAAGATAAGAATGTCATCCAAGTAAACAAAAACATTGATATCGATAAAGTCCCTGAGAACATCATTGACTAGCGCCTGAAAGACAGCTGGGGCGTTGGTTAAACCAAAAGGCATTACAAGATATTCGTAGTGACCTGATGGGGTGTTGAAAGCAGTCTTCCATTCGTCTCCTTCCTTAATTCTGACCAGATGGTAGGCGTTACGAAGGTCCAGTTTGGTGAATACTTTGGCACCCTGAATGAGATCAAATGCAGAAGTCATTAAAGGCAGAGGATATTTATTCTTTATGGTTATGTCGTTTAACCCTCGGTAGTCAATGCATGGTCGAAGTGACCCATCCTTCTTCCCAACAAAAAAGAATCCAGCACCAGCAGGAGACGATGAGGGTCTAATAATTCCCGCTTTCAGGGAGTCTGAAATGTAGTCTCGCATGACTTTTTGCTCGGGTTGGGACAAAGAAAATAAACGTCCCCTTGGAGGTGTGGTACCTGGTAGTAGCTCTATTGAGCAATCGTAGGGTCTATGAGGTGGTAAAGACATAGCTTGACTTTTGTTAAAAACTTTGGCTAGGTCATGGTAGCAATGAGGGACATGAGTCAGATCTGGAGTTTCCTCCTTTATTTTGACAACATTTTTGGTCTGGTGTGCAGATTGTAAACAAGAAGATAAACATTGCTCGGACCACCCCAGGATGTTGCTGCTCCTCCAGTCGATCTGGGGGTTGTGTTTCTTTAACCAAGTAGCTCCCATCACAATGGGTAACTCAGGTGAGTTGATGAGGAAGAATCTTAGTTTCTCGACATGGTTACCACAAATCAGTAGTTTGACCTCTTGTGTCACCATACTGGTCTGATTGATTGGATGACCATCAAGAGCTAGAACCCTGTGAGGTCTCTCTGTAGGAAACATCTGGAGGTTCAGAGATTTTGCAAAATTAATGTCCATGAATTCAGAGTCAGCACCAGAATCAATAAAAAGTTTCACTGGTATTTCCTTACCATCGGTTTGGAGGTTTGCACTGACGTGAAGTAGAGGAGGTCCGGTTGAAGAGGTGGCAACTCT
>JBBPBX010036870.1:7346-31243 GCA_038048925.1 Garcialebias charrua | reverse complement strand
CAACACTCCACAAACAGTGTACCAACAGTTCACCAACAGTCCACCAACATTCACCAACACTCCACCAACAGTTCACCAACAGTCCACCAACATTCACCAACATTCTACCAACAACGCACCAACTGTTCACTAACACTTTGCTAACAGTGCACGAACACTCCACCAACTTTCCATTAATAGTCCACCAACGACACAATCCTTGAGTTTGAGAACCATTTGAAAGCAGGCAAGTGAAGCAGGAGTTTAAAATAAAAACAATTCATTTTAAACAATAAAAACAAAATGCTGGCGTAGCAACAAAAACTTCCAATGACGGTAACAGGCAGGCAAAGACAGGACGTGTACAGATTTGTGTGGGAAAACATAAACCAGATTCAGGAGGACTGTGTAGTCTGTGTAAACAGAACAATGACCGGACCCTTGTGTAGTGAAGAGGAGAGGTTTAAGTAAGGCTGAGGGAGAGAGATGATGAGTGCACCTAGTTAGGTAGCTGATTAGGGACAGGTGAAAATGATCACAACTGGAGACTGGAGAGGCAGACTAAGGAGTGAGTGAGAGTGACAGAAAACAGATAGAAACATAATCACAAAAGAAGCAGAATGAAAATTATAAGAAGCAGAACACAAAAAGCAGAAGGGGCAGAATGAAATAAACACAATAAGCAGAACAAGGGGAAGACAGAAATACCAGACAGCTAAGGAACATACTGTGACATCAGTACTGCACCAACACTCCAACAACACTCCAACAACACTCCACCAACAGTTCACCAACACACTGCTAACAGTGCACAAACACTCCACCAACACACTGCTAACATTGCACAAACACTCCACCAACACTCCACCAACAGTGCACAAACACTCCACCAACAGTTCACCAACACTCCACCAACAGTCCACCAACACACTGCTAAAAGTGCACAAACACTCCACCAACACACTGCTAACAGTGCACAAACACTCCACTAACACTCCACCAACAGTGCACAAACACTCCACCAACAGTTCACCAACACTCCACCAACAGTCCACCAACACACTGCCAACAGTGCACAAACACTCCACCAACACACTGCTAATAGTGCACAAACACTCCACCAACATTGCAGCAACACTCCACTGACATTTCTCCAACACTCCACCAACACTCCACCAACAGTTCACTAACACACTGCTAACAGTGCACAAACACTCCACCAACAATGTAGCAACACTCCACCAACAGTTCAACATCACTTCACTGACATTTCACCAACACTCCATCAACACTCCACCAACAGTGCACAAACACTCCACCAACAGTTCATCAACACTCCACCAACAGTCCACCAACACACTGCTAACAGTGCACAAACACTCCACCAACACACTGCTAATAGTGCACAAACACTCCAACAGTGCAGCAACACTCCACCAACAGTTCAACATCACTCCACTGACATTTCACCAACACTCCACCAACACTCCACCAACACTCCACCAACACTCCACCAACACACTGCTAACAGTGCACAAACACTCCACCAACAGTCCACCAACACTCCACCAACAATGCACAAACACTCCACCAACACTTCATCAACATTCCAACAACAGTCCACCAACACACTGCTAACAATGCACAAACACTCCACCAACACACTGCTAACAGTGCAAAAACACTCCACTAACACTCCACCAACACTCCACCAACAGTTCACCAACACTCCACCAACAGTCCACCAACACACTGCTAACAGTGCACTAACACTCAACCAACACACTGCCAACAGTGCACAAACACTCCACCAACACACTGCTAATAGTGCACAAACACTCCAACAGTCCAACAACACTCCACCAACAGTTCAACATCACTCCACTGACATTTCACCAACACTCCACCAACACTCCATCAACACTCTACCAACACTCCACCAACACACTGCTAACAGTGCACAAACACTCCACCAACAGTCCAACAACACTCCACCAACAGTGCAGCAACACTCCACCAACAGTTCACCAACACACTGCTAACAGTGCACAAACACTCCACCAACATTCCACCAACACTCCACCAACAATGCAGCAACACTCCACTGACAGTTCACCAACACTCCACCAACAGTCCACCAACACTCTACCAACAGTTCACCAACATTCCACCAACAGTGCACCAACACTCCACCAACAGTTCAACATCACTCCACTGACATTTCACCAACACTCCACCAACACTCCATCAACACTCTACCAACACTCCACCAACACACTGCTAACAGTGCACAAACACTCCACCAACAGTCCACCAACACTCCACCAACAGTGCACAAACACTCCACCAACAGTCCAACAACACTCCACCAACACTCTACCAACACTCCACCAACACACTGCTAACAGTGCACAAACCCACCAACACTCCACCAACACTCCACCAACAGTGCAGCAACACTCCACCAACAGTTCACCAACACACTGCTAACAGTGCACAAACACTCCACCAACAGTCCACCAACACTCCACCAACAATGCAGCAACACTCCACTGACAGTTCACCAACACTCCACCAACAGTCCACCAACACTCTACCAACAGTTCACCAACATTCCACCAACAGTGCACCAACACTCCACCAACAGTTCATCAACACTCCACCAACATTTCATCAACAGTCAATCAAGACTTCACCAACACTTCACCAACAGTCCACAGACACTCCACCAACAGTGTAGCAACACTCCAACAGTCCACCAAAACTCCATCAACTGTGAAGCAACACTTCACCAACAGTGCACCTACACTCTGTCAAAATGCCACCAACACTCAACCTACAGTCCACCAACACTTCACCAACAGTCCACCAACACTTCACCAACAGTCCACCAACACTTCACCAACAATTCACCAACACTCCACCTACAGTCCACCAACACTCCACCTACAGTCCACCAACACTTCACCAACAGTCCACCAACACTTCACCAACAGTTCACCAACACTCCACCAACAGTCCACAAACACTTCATCAACAGTCCACCAACACTTCACTAGCAGTTCACCAACACTTTGCCAATAGCTCACATACACGCCACCAACAGTTCACCAACACACCATCAACAGTCCACCAACAGTTCACCAACATTCCACCAAAAGTCCACCAACACTCCACCAACAGTGCAGCAACACTTCACCAACAGTTCACTAACACTCCACCAACAGTCCACCAACACTTGACCAACAGTGCACCAACACTCCACCAACACTCCACCAACAGTTCACCAACAGTCCACCAACACTCCGCCAACACTCCACCAACAGTGCACAAACACTCCACCAACAGTTCATCAACACTCCACCAACAGTCCACCAACACACTGCTAACAGTGCACAAACACTCCACCAACACACTGCTAACAGTGCAAAAACACTCCACTAACACTCCACCAACACTCCACCAACAGTTCACCAACACTCCACCAACAGTCCACCAACACACTGCTAACAGTGCACTAACACTCAACCAACACACTGCCAACAGTGCACAAACACTCCACCAACACACTGCTAATAGTGCACAAACACTCCAACAGTCCAACAACACTCCACCAACAGTTCAACATCACTCCACTGACATTTCACCAACACTCCACCAACACTCCATCAACACTCTACCAACACTCCACCAACACACTGCTAACAGTGCACAAACACTCCACCAACAGTCCAACAACACTCCACCAACAGTGCAGCAACACTCCACCAACAGTTCACCAACACACTGCTAACAGTGCACAAACACTCCACCAACAGTCCACCAACACTCCACCAACAATGCAGCAACACTCCACGAACACACTGCTAACAGTGCACAAACCCACCAACACTCCACCAACAGTGCACAAACAGTCCACCAACAGTCCAACAACACTCCACCAACACTCTACCAACACTCCACCAACACACTGCTAACAGTGCACAAACCCACCAACACTCCACCAACAGTGCAGCAACACTCCACCAACAGTTCACCAACACACTGCTAACAGTGCACAAACACTCCACCAACAGTCCACCAACACTCCACCAACAATGCAGCAACACTCCACTGACAGTTCACCAACACTCCACCAACAGTCCACCAACACTCTACCAACAGTTCACCAACATTCCACCAACAGTGCACCAACACTCCACCAACAGTTCATCAACACTCCACCAACATTTCATCAACAGTCAATCAAGACTTCACCAACACTTCACCAACAGTCCACAGACACTCCACCAACAGTGTAGCAACACTCCAACAGTCCACCAAAACTCCATCAACTGTGAAGCAACACTTCACCAACAGTGCACCTACACTCTGTCAAAATGCCACCAACACTCAACCTACAGTCCACCAACACTTCACCAACAGTCCACCAACACTTCACCAACAGTCCACCAACACTTCACCAACAATTCACCAACACTCCACCTACAGTCCACCAACACTCCACCTACAGTCCACCAACACTTCACCAACAGTCCACCAACACTTCACCAACAGTTCACCAACACTCCACCAACAGTCCACAAACACTTCATCAACAGTCCACCAACACTTCACTAGCAGTTCACCAACACTTTGCCAATAGCTCACATACACGCCACCAACAGTTCACCAACACACCATCAACAGTCCACCAACAGTTCACCAACATTCTACCAAAAGTCCACCAACACTCCACCAACAGTGCAGCAACACTCCACCAACAGTCCACCAACACTTGACCAACAGTGCACCAACACTCCACCAACACTCCACCAACAGTTCACCAACAGTCCACCAACACTCCGCCAACACTCCACCAACAGTGCACAAACACTCCACCAACAGTTCATCAACACTCCACCAACAGTCCACCAACACACTGCTAACAGTGCACAAACACTCCACCAACACACTGCTAACAGTGCAAAAACACTCCACTAACACTCCACCAACACTCCACCAACAGTTCACCAACACTCCACCAACAGTCCACCAACACACTGCTAACAGTGCACTAACACTCAACCAACACACTGCCAACAGTGCACAAACACTCCACCAACACACTGCTAATAGTGCACAAACACTCCAACAGTCCAACAACACTCCACCAACAGTTCAACATCACTCCACTGACATTTCACCAACACTCCACCAACACTCCATCAACACTCTACCAACACTCCACCAACACACTGCTAACAGTGCACAAACACTCCACCAACAGTCCAACAACACTCCACCAACAGTGCAGCAACACTCCACCAACAGTTCACCAACACACTGCTAACAGTGCACAAACACTCCACCAACAGTCCACCAACACTCCACCAACAATGCAGCAACACTCCACGAACACACTGCTAACAGTGCACAAACCCACCAACACTCCACCAACAGTGCACAAACACTCCACCAACAGTCCAACAACACTCCACCAACACTCTACCAACACTCCACCAACACACTGCTAACAGTGCACAAACCTACCAACACTCCACCAACAGTGCAGCAACACTCCACCAACAGTTCACCAACACACTGCTAACAGTGCACAAACACTCCACCAACAGTCCACCAACACTCCACCAACAATGCAGCAACACTCCACTGACAGTTCACCAACACTCCACCAACAGTCCACCAACACTCTACCAACAGTTCACCAACATTCCACCAACAGTGCACCAACACTCCACCAACAGTTCATCAACACTCCACCAACATTTCATCAACAGTCAATCAAGACTTCACCAACACTTCACCAACAGTCCACAGACACTCCACCAACAGTGTAGCAACACTCCAACAGTCCACCAAAACTCCATCAACTGTGAAGCAACACTTCACCAACAGTGCACCTACACTCTGTCAAAATGCCACCAACACTCAACCTACAGTCCACCAACACTTCACCAACAGTCCACCAACACTTCACCAACAGTCCACCAACACTTCACCAACAATTCACCAACACTCCACCTACAGTCCACCAACACTCCACCTACAGTCCACCAACACTTCACCAACAGTCCACCAACACTTCACCAACAGTTCACCAACACTCCACCAACAGTCCACAAACACTTCATCAACAGTCCACCAACACTTCACTAGCAGTTCACCAACACTTTGCCAATAGCTCACATACACGCCACCAACAGTTCACCAACACACCATCAACAGTCCACCAACAGTTCACCAACATTCCACCAAAAGTCCACCAACACTCCACCAACAGTGCAGCAACACTTCACCAACAGTTCACTAACACTCCACCAACAGTCCACCAACACTTGACCAACAGTGCACCAACACTCCACCAACACTCCACCAACAGTTCACCAACAGTCCACCAACACTCCGCCAACACTCCACCAACAGTGCACAAACACTCCACCAACAGTTCATCAACACTCCACCAACAGTCCACCAACACACTGCTAACAGTGCACAAACACTCCACCAACACACTGCTAACAGTGCAAAAACACTCCACTAACACTCCACCAACACTCCACCAACAGTTCACCAACACTCCACCAACAGTCCACCAACACACTGCTAACAGTGCACTAACACTCAACCAACACACTGCCAACAGTGCACAAACACTCCACCAACACACTGCTAATAGTGCACAAACACTCCAACAGTCCAACAACACTCCACCAACAGTTCAACATCACTCCACTGACATTTCACCAACACTCCACCAACACTCCATCAACACTCTACCAACACTCCACCAACACACTGCTAACAGTGCACAAACACTCCACCAACAGTCCACCAACACTCCACCAACAGTGCACAAACACTCCACCAACAGTCCAACAACACTCCACCAACACTCTACCAACACTCCACCAACACACTGCTAACAGTGCACAAACCCACCAACACTCCACCAACACTCCACCAACAGTGCAGCAACACTCCACCAACAGTTCACCAACACACTGCTAACAGTGCACAAACACTCCACCAACAGTCCACCAACACTCCACCAACAATGCAGCAACACTCCACTGACAGTTCACCAACACTCCACCAACAGTCCACCAACACTCTACCAACAGTTCACCAACATTCCACCAACAGTGCACCAACACTCCACCAACAGTTCATCAACACTCCACCAACATTTCATCAACAGTCAATCAAGACTTCACCAACACTTCACCAACAGTCCACAGACACTCCACCAACAGTGTAGCAACACTCCAACAGTCCACCAAAACTCCATCAACTGTGAAGCAACACTTCACCAACAGTGCACCTACACTCTGTCAAAATGCCACCAACACTCAACCTACAGTCCACCAACACTTCACCAACAGTCCACCAACACTTCACCAACAGTCCACCAACACTTCACCAACAATTCACCAACACTCCACCTACAGTCCACCAACACTCCACCTACAGTCCACCAACACTTCACCAACAGTCCACCAACACTTCACCAACAGTTCACCAACACTCCACCAACAGTCCACAAACACTTCATCAACAGTCCACCAACACTTCACTAGCAGTTCACCAACACTTTGCCAATAGCTCACATACACGCCACCAACAGTTCACCAACACACCATCAACAGTCCACCAACAGTTCACCAACATTCCACCAAAAGTCCACCAACACTCCACCAACAGTGCAGCAACACTTCACCAACAGTTCACTAACACTCCACCAACAGTCCACCAACACTTGACCAACAGTGCACCAACACTCCACCAACACTCCACCAACAGTTCACCAACAGTCCACCAACACTCCGCCAACACTCCACCAACAGTGCACAAACACTCCACCAACAGTTCATCAACACTCCACCAACAGTCCACCAACACACTGCTAACAGTGCACAAACACTCCACCAACACACTGCTAACAGTGCAAAAACACTCCACTAACACTCCACCAACACTCCACCAACAGTTCACCAACACTCCACCAACAGTCCACCAACACACTGCTAACAGTGCACTAACACTCAACCAACACACTGCCAACAGTGCACAAACACTCCACCAACACACTGCTAATAGTGCACAAACACTCCAACAGTCCAACAACACTCCACCAACAGTTCAACATCACTCCACTGACATTTCACCAACACTCCACCAACACTCCATCAACACTCTACCAACACTCCACCAACACACTGCTAACAGTGCACAAACACTCCACCAACAGTCCAACAACACTCCACCAACAGTGCAGCAACACTCCACCAACAGTTCACCAACACACTGCTAACAGTGCACAAACACTCCACCAACAGTCCACCAACACTCCACCAACAATGCAGCAACACTCCACCAACACACTGCTAACAGTGCACAAACCCACCAACACTCCACCAACAGTCCACCAACACTCCACCAACAATGCAGCAACACTCCACGAACACACTGCTAACAGTGCACAAACCCACCAACACTCCACCAACAGTGCACAAACACTCCACCAACAGTCCAACAACACTCCACCAACACTCTACCAACACTCCACCAACACACTGCTAACAGTGCACAAACCTACCAACACTCCACCAACAGTGCAGCAACACTCCACCAACAGTTCACCAACACACTGCTAACAGTGCACAAACACTCCACCAACAGTCCACCAACACTCCACCAACAATGCAGCAACACTCCACTGACAGTTCACCAACACTCCACCAACAGTCCACCAACACTCTACCAACAGTTCACCAACATTCCACCAACAGTGCACCAACACTCCACCAACAGTTCATCAACACTCCACCAACATTTCATCAACAGTCAATCAAGACTTCACCAACACTTCACCAACAGTCCACAGACACTCCACCAACAGTGTAGCAACACTCCAACAGTCCACCAAAACTCCATCAACTGTGAAGCAACACTTCACCAACAGTGCACCTACACTCTGTCAAAATGCCACCAACACTCAACCTACAGTCCACCAACACTTCACCAACAGTCCACCAACACTTCACCAACAGTCCACCAACACTTCACCAACAATTCACCAACACTCCACCTACAGTCCACCAACACTCCACCTACAGTCCACCAACACTTCACCAACAGTCCACCAACACTTCACCAACAGTTCACCAACACTCCACCAACAGTCCACAAACACTTCATCAACAGTCCACCAACACTTCACTAGCAGTTCACCAACACTTTGCCAATAGCTCACATACACGCCACCAACAGTTCACCAACACACCATCAACAGTCCACCAACAGTTCACCAACATTCCACCAAAAGTCCACCAACACTCCACCAACAGTGCAGCAACACTTCACCAACAGTTCACTAACACTCCACCAACAGTCCACCAACACTTGACCAACAGTGCACCAACACTCCACCAACACTCCACCAACAGTTCACCAACAGTCCACCAACACTCCGCCAACACTCCACCAACAGTGCACAAACACTCCACCAACAGTTCATCAACACTCCACCAACAGTCCACCAACACACTGCTAACAGTGCACAAACACTCCACCAACACACTGCTAACAGTGCAAAAACACTCCACTAACACTCCACCAACACTCCACCAACAGTTCACCAACACTCCACCAACAGTCCACCAACACACTGCTAACAGTGCACTAACACTCAACCAACACACTGCCAACAGTGCACAAACACTCCACCAACACACTGCTAATAGTGCACAAACACTCCAACAGTCCAACAACACTCCACCAACAGTTCAACATCACTCCACTGACATTTCACCAACACTCCACCAACACTCCATCAACACTCTACCAACACTCCACCAACACACTGCTAACAGTGCACAAACACTCCACCAACAGTCCACCAACACTCCACCAACAGTGCACAAACACTCCACCAACAGTCCAACAACACTCCACCAACACTCTACCAACACTCCACCAACACACTGCTAACAGTGCACAAACCCACCAACACTCCACCAACACTCCACCAACAGTGCAGCAACACTCCACCAACAGTTCACCAACACACTGCTAACAGTGCACAAACACTCCACCAACAGTCCACCAACACTCCACCAACAATGCAGCAACACTCCACTGACAGTTCACCAACACTCCACCAACAGTCCACCAACACTCTACCAACAGTTCACCAACATTCCACCAACATTGCACCAACACTCCACCAACAGTTCATCAACACTCCACCAACATTTCATCAACAGTCAATCAAGACTTCACCAACACTTCACCAACAGTCCACAGACACTCCACCAACAGTGTAGCAACACTCCAACAGTCCACCAAAACTCCATGAACTGTGAAGCAACACTTCACCAACAGTGCACCTACACTCTGTCAAAATGCCACCAACACTCAACCTACAGTCCACCAACACTTCACCAACAGTCCACCAACACTTCACCAACAGTCCACCAACACTTCACCAACAATTCACCAACACTCCACCTACAGTCCACCAACAATCCACCTACAGTCCACCAACACTTCACCAACAGTCCACCAACACTTCACCAACAGTTCACCAACACTCCACCAACAGTCCACAAACACTTCATCAACAGTCCACCAACACTTCACTAGCAGTTCACCAACACTTTGCCAATAGCTCACATACACGCCACCAACAGTTCACCAACACACCATCAACAGTCCACCAACAGTTCACCAACATTCCACCAAAAGTCCACCAACACTCCACCAACAGTGCAGCAACACTTCACCAACAGTTCACTAACACTCCACCAACAGTCCACCAACACTTGACCAACAGTGCACCAACACTCCACCAACACTCCACCAACAGTTCACCAACAGTCCACCAACACTCCGCCAACACTCCACCAACAGTGCACAAACACTCCACCAACAGTTCATCAACACTCCACCAACAGTCCACCAACACACTGCTAACAGTGCACAAACACTCCACCAACACACTGCTAACAGTGCAAAAACACTCCACTAACACTCCACCAACACTCCACCAACAGTTCACCAACACTCCACCAACAGTCCACCAACACACTGCTAACAGTGCACTAACACTCAACCAACACACTGCCAACAGTGCACAAACACTCCACCAACACACTGCTAATAGTGCACAAACACTCCAACAGTCCAACAACACTCCACCAACAGTTCAACATCACTCCACTGACATTTCACCAACACTCCACCAACACTCCATCAACACTCTACCAACACTCCACCAACACACTGCTAACAGTGCACAAACACTCCACCAACAGTCCAACAACACTCCACCAACAGTGCAGCAACACTCCACCAACAGTTCACCAACACACTGCTAACAGTGCACAAACACTCCACCAACAGTCCACCAACACTCCACCAACAATGCAGCAACACTCCACCAACACACTGCTAACAGTGCACAAACCCACCAACACTCCACCAACAGTGCACAAACACTCCACCAACAGTCCAACAACACTCCACCAACACTCTACCAACACTCCACCAACACACTGCTAACAGTGCACAAACCCACCAACACTCCACCAACACTCCGCCAACAGTGCAGCAACACTCCACCAACAGTTCACCAACACACTGCTAACAGTGCACAAACACTCCACCAACAGTCCACCAACACTCCACCAACAATGCAGCAACACTCCACTGACAGTTCACCAACACTCCACCAACAGTCCACCAACACTCTACCAACAGTTCACCAACATTCCACCAACAGTGCACCAACACTCCACCAACAGTTCATCAACACTCCACCAACATTTCATCAACAGTCAATCAAGACTTCACCAACACTTCACCAACAGTCCACAGACACTCCACCAACAGTGTAGCAACACTCCAACAGTCCACCAAAACTCCATCAACTGTGAAGCAACACTTCACCAACAGTGCACCTACACTCTGTCAAAATGCCACCAACACTCAACCTACAGTCCACCAACACTTCACCAACAGTCCACCAACACTTCACCAACAGTCCACCAACACTTCACCAACAATTCACCAACACTCCACCTACAGTCCACCAACACTCCACCTACAGTCCACCAACACTTCACCAACAGTCCACCAACACTTCACCAACAGTTCACCAACACTCCACCAACAGTCCACAAACACTTCATCAACAGTCCACCAACACTTCACTAGCAGTTCACCAACACTTTGCCAATAGCTCACATACACGCCACCAACAGTTCACCAACACACCATCAACAGTCCACCAACAGTTCACCAACATTCCACCAAAAGTCCACCAACACTCCACCAACAGTGCAGCAACACTTCACCAACAGTTCACTAACACTCCACCAACAGTCCACCAACACTTGACCAACAGTGCACCAACACTCCACCAACACTCCACCAACAGTTCACCAACAGTCCACCAACACTCCGCCAACACTCCACCAACACTTCATCAACAGTCCACCAACACTTCACCAATAGTTCACTAACACTCCACCAACAGTCTACCAATACTTGACCAACAGTGCACCAACACTCCACCAACAGTCCACCAAGACTCGACCAACAGTCCACCAGCACTCTGCCAACAGTCCAACAACACTTCATCAACAGTCCACCAACACTCCACCAACACTCCGCCAACACCCCACCAACACTCTGCCAACAGTGCACCAACAATGCACCAACATTCCACCAACAGTCAACCAACACTTCATCAACAGTCCACCAACACTCTGCCAACAGTCCACCAACAGTTCACCAACACTCCACCAACAATCCACCAACAGTCCACTAACAGTCCGCCAACATTGCACCAACACTCTGCCAACAGTCAACCAACATTTCATCAACAGTCCACCAGCCCTCCACCAACAGTCCACCAACACTCTGCCAACAGTCCACCAACACTTCATCAACATTCTAACAACACTCCACCAACAGTCCACCAACAGCCCACTAACACTCTGCCATTAGTCAACTAACACTTCATCAGCAGTCCAACCACAGTCCACCAACACTCTGCCAACAGTCAACCAACACTTCATCAACAGTCCACCAACAGTCCACCAAGACTCTGCCAACAGTCCACCAACACTCCACCAACAGTTCACCAACACTTCATCAACAGTCCACCAACACTCCACCAACAGTTCACCAACACTCCACCAACAGTCCACAAACACTTCATCAACAGTCCACCAACACTCCACCTAATGTCCATCAACAGTCCACCAACAGTTCACAACACTCCACCAACAGTTCACCAACACTCCACCAACAGTCCACCAACACTTCATCAACAGTTCACCAACAGTCCACCAACAGTGCACTAACACTCTACCAAGAGTGCACCAACACTCTACCAACTGTGAAACAACACTCTATTAACAGTGCACCAACACTCAACCAACAGTACACTAACACTCTACCAACAGTGCACTAACACTCTACCAACAGTGCACCAAAAATCCACCAACAGTGCACTAACACTCCACCAACAGAGCACCAAAACTCTACCAACAGTGCACTAACACTCTACCAACAGTGCACCAACACTCTACCAACAATGCACCAACACTCTACCAACAGTGCACCAACACTCTACCAACAGTGCACTAACACTCTACCAACAGTGCACTAACACTCTAGCAACAGTGCACTAACACTCTACCAACAGTGCCCCAACAATCTACCAACAGTAAAACAATACTCTACTAACAGTGCACCAACACTCCACCAACAGTGCACTAACACTCTACCAACAGTGCACTAACACTCTACAAACCGAGCACCAACACTCTACCAACTATGCACTAATACTCTACCAACAGTGCACCAACACTCTACCAATAGTTCACTAACACTCTACCAACAGAGCACGGACACTCTACCAACAGTGCACTAACACTCTACCAACAGTGCACCAACACTCTACCAACAGTGCACTAACACTCTACCAACCTTGCACCAACACTCTACCAACAGTGCACTAACACTCTACCAGCGGTGCACTAACACTCTACCAACCTTGCACCAACACTCTACCAACAGTGCACTAACACTCTACCAGCGGTGCACTAACACTCTACCAACAGTGTACAAACACTCTACCAACAATGCACAAACACTCTACCAACAGTGCAACAGTTCACCAACACTCCACCAACAGTGCACCAAAACTCCACCAACAGTGCAACAGTTCACCATGAGTGCACCAACACTCTACCAACATTGCACCAACAGTGCACCAACACTCCACCAACATTGCACCAACAGTGCACCAACACTCCACAAACAGTGTACCAACAGTTCACCAACAGTCCACCAACATTCACCAACACTCCACCAACAGTTCACCAACAGTCCACCAACATTCACCAACATTCTACCAACAACGCACCAACTGTTCACTAACACTTTGCTAACAGTGCACGAACACTCCACCAACTTTCCATTAATAGTCCACCAACGACACAATCCTTGAGTTTGAGAACCATTTGAAAGCAGGCAAGTGAAGCAGGAGTTTAAAATAAAAACAATTCATTTTAAACAATAAAAACAAAATGCTGGCGTAGCAACAAAAACTTCCAATGACGGTAACAGGCAGGCAAAGACAGGACGTGTACAGATTTGTGTGGGAAAACATAAACCAGATTCAGGAGGACTGTGTAGTCTGTGTAAACAGAACAATGACCGGACCCTTGTGTAGTGAAGAGGAGAGGTTTAAGTAAGGCTGAGGGAGAGAGATGATGAGTGCACCTAGTTAGGTAGCTGATTAGGGACAGGTGAAAATGATCACAACTGGAGACTGGAGAGGCAGACTAAGGAGTGAGTGAGAGTGACAGAAAACAGATAGAAACATAATCACAAAAGAAGCAGAATGAAAATTATAAGAAGCAGAACACAAAAAGCAGAAGGGGCAGAATGAAATAAACACAATAAGCAGAACAAGGGGAAGACAGAAATACCAGACAGCTAAGGAACATACTGTGACATCAGTACTGCACCAACACTCCAACAACACTCCAACAACACTCCACCAACAGTTCACCAACACACTGCTAACAGTGCACAAACACTCCACCAACACACTGCTAACATTGCACAAACACTCCACCAACACTCCACCAACAGTGCACAAACACTCCACCAACAGTTCACCAACACTCCACCAACAGTCCACCAACACACTGCTAAAAGTGCACAAACACTCCACCAACACACTGCTAACAGTGCACAAACACTCCACTAACACTCCACCAACAGTGCACAAACACTCCACCAACAGTTCACCAACACTCCACCAACAGTCCACCAACACACTGCCAACAGTGCACAAACACTCCACCAACACACTGCTAATAGTGCACAAACACTCCACCAACATTGCAGCAACACTCCACTGACATTTCTCCAACACTCCACCAACACTCCACCAACAGTTCACCAACACACTGCTAACAGTGCACAAACACTCCACCAACAGTGTAGCAACACTCCACCAACAGTTCAACATCACTTCACTGACATTTCACCAACACTCCACCAACACTCCACCAACAGTGCACAAACACTCCACCAACAGTTCATCAACACTCCACCAACAGTCCACCAACACACTGCTAACAGTGCACAAACACTCCACCAACACACTGCTAACAGTGCACAAACACTCCACTAACACTCCACCAACACTCCACCAACAGTGCACAAACACTCCACCAACAGTTCACCAACAATCCACCAACAGTCCACCAACACACTGCTAACAGTGCACTAACACTCAACCAACACAATGCCAACAGTGCACAAACACTCCACCAACACACTGCTAATAGTGCACAAACACTCCAACAGTGCAGCAACACTCCACCAACAGTTCAACATCACTCCACTGACATTTCACCAACACTCCACCAACACTCCACCAACACTCCACCAACACTCCACCAACACACTGCTAACAGTGCACAAACACTCCACCAACAGTCCACCAACACTCCACCAACAATGCACAAACACTCCACCAACACTTCATCAACATTCCAACAACAGTCCACCAACACACTGCTAACAATGCACAAACACTCCACCAACACACTGCTAACAGTGCAAAAACACTCCACTAACACTCCACCAACACTCCACCAACAGTTCACCAACACTCCACCAACAGTCCACCAACACACTGCTAACAGTGCACTAACACTCAACCAACACACTGCCAACAGTGCACAAACACTCCACCAACACACTGCTAATAGTGCACAAACACTCCAACAGTCCAACAACACTCCACCAACAGTTCAACATCACTCCACTGACATTTCACCAACACTCCACCAACACTCCATCAACACTCTACCAACACTCCACCAACACACTGCTAACAGTGCACAAACACTCCACCAACAGTCCAACAACACTCCACCAACAGTGCAGCAACACTCCACCAACAGTTCACCAACACACTGCTAACAGTGCACAAACACTCCACCAACAGTCCACCAACACTCCACCAACAATGCAGCAACACTCCACCAACACACTGCTAACAGTGCACAAACCCACCAACACTCCACCAACAGTGCACAAACACTCCACCAACAGTCCAACAACACTCCACCAACACTCTACCAACACTCCACCAACACACTGCTAACAGTGCACAAACCCACCAACACTCCACCAACACTCCACCAACAGTGCAGCAACACTCCACCAACAGTTCACCAACACACTGCTAACAGTGCACAAACACTCCACCAACAGTCCACCAACACTCCACCAACAATGCAGCAACACTCCACTGACAGTTCACCAACACTCCACCAACAGTCCACCAACACTCTACCAACAGTTCACCAACATTCCACCAACAGTGCACCAACACTCCACCAACAGTTCATCAACACTCCACCAACATTTCATCAACAGTCAATCAAGACTTCACCAACACTTCACCAACAGTCCACAGACACTCCACCAACAGTGTAGCAACACTCCAACAGTCCACCAAAACTCCATCAACTGTGAAGCAACACTTCACCAACAGTGCACCTACACTCTGTCAAAATGCCACCAACACTCAACCTACAGTCCACCAACACTTCACCAACAGTCCACCAACACTTCACCAACAGTCCACCAACACTTCACCAACAGTTCACCAACACTTCACCTACAGTTCACCAACACTCCACCTACAGTCCACCAACACTCCACCTACAGTCCACCAACACTTCACCAACAGTCCACCAACACTTCACCAACAGTTCACCAACACTCCACCAACAGTCCACAAACACTTCATCAACAGTCCACCAACACTTCACTAGCAGTTCACCAACACTTTGCCAATAGCTCACATACACGCCACCAACAGTTCACCAACACACCATCAACAGTCCACCAACAGTTCACCAACATTCCACCAAAAGTCCACCAACACTCCACCAACAGTGCAGCAACACTTCACCAACAGTTCACTAACACTCCACCAACAGTCCACCAACACTTGACCAACAGTGCACCAACACTCCACCAACACTCCACCAACAGTTCACCAACAGTCCACCAACACTCCGCCAACACTCCACCAACAGTGCACAAACACTCCACCAACAGTTCATCAACACTCCACCAACAGTCCACCAACACACTGCTAACAGTGCACAAACACTCCACCAACACACTGCTAACAGTGCAAAAACACTCCACTAACACTCCACCAACACTCCACCAACAGTTCACCAACACTCCACCAACAGTCCACCAACACACTGCTAACAGTGCACTAACACTCAACCAACACACTGCCAACAGTGCACAAACACTCCACCAACACACTGCTAATAGTGCACAAACACTCCAACAGTCCAACAACACTCCACCAACAGTTCAACATCACTCCACTGACATTTCACCAACACTCCACCAACACTCCATCAACACTCTACCAACACTCCACCAACACACTGCTAACAGTGCACAAACACTCCACCAACAGTCCAACAACACTCCACCAACAGTGCAGCAACACTCCACCAACAGTTCACCAACACACTGCTAACAGTGCACAAACACTCCACCAACAGTCCACCAACACTCCACCAACAATGCAGCAACACTCCACGAACACACTGCTAACAGTGCACAAACCCACCAACACTCCACCAACAGTGCACAAACAGTCCACCAACAGTCCAACAACACTCCACCAACACTCTACCAACACTCCACCAACACACTGCTAACAGTGCACAAACCCACCAACACTCCACCAACAGTGCAGCAACACTCCACCAACAGTTCACCAACACACTGCTAACAGTGCACAAACACTCCACCAACAGTCCACCAACACTCCACCAACAATGCAGCAACACTCCACTGACAGTTCACCAACACTCCACCAACAGTCCACCAACACTCTACCAACAGTTCACCAACATTCCACCAACAGTGCACCAACACTCCACCAACAGTTCATCAACACTCCACCAACATTTCATCAACAGTCAATCAAGACTTCACCAACACTTCACCAACAGTCCACAGACACTCCACCAACAGTGTAGCAACACTCCAACAGTCCACCAAAACTCCATCAACTGTGAAGCAACACTTCACCAACAGTGCACCTACACTCTGTCAAAATGCCACCAACACTCAACCTACAGTCCACCAACACTTCACCAACAGTCCACCAACACTTCACCAACAGTCCACCAACACTTCACCAACAATTCACCAACACTCCACCTACAGTCCACCAACACTCCACCTACAGTCCACCAACACTTCACCAACAGTCCACCAACACTTCACCAACAGTTCACCAACACTCCACCAACAGTCCACAAACACTTCATCAACAGTCCACCAACACTTCACTAGCAGTTCACCAACACTTTGCCAATAGCTCACATACACGCCACCAACAGTTCACCAACACACCATCAACAGTCCACCAACAGTTCACCAACATTCTACCAAAAGTCCACCAACACTCCACCAACAGTGCAGCAACACTCCACCAACAGTCCACCAACACTTGACCAACAGTGCACCAACACTCCACCAACACTCCACCAACAGTTCACCAACAGTCCACCAACACTCCGCCAACACTCCACCAACAGTGCACAAACACTCCACCAACAGTTCATCAACACTCCACCAACAGTCCACCAACACACTGCTAACAGTGCACAAACACTCCACCAACACACTGCTAACAGTGCAAAAACACTCCACTAACACTCCACCAACACTCCACCAACAGTTCACCAACACTCCACCAACAGTCCACCAACACACTGCTAACAGTGCACTAACACTCAACCAACACACTGCCAACAGTGCACAAACACTCCACCAACACACTGCTAATAGTGCACAAACACTCCAACAGTCCAACAACACTCCACCAACAGTTCAACATCACTCCACTGACATTTCACCAACACTCCACCAACACTCCATCAACACTCTACCAACACTCCACCAACACACTGCTAACAGTGCACAAACACTCCACCAACAGTCCAACAACACTCCACCAACAGTGCAGCAACACTCCACCAACAGTTCACCAACACACTGCTAACAGTGCACAAACACTCCACCAACAGTCCACCAACACTCCACCAACAATGCAGCAACACTCCACGAACACACTGCTAACAGTGCACAAACCCACCAACACTCCACCAACAGTGCACAAACAGTCCACCAACAGTCCAACAACACTCCACCAACACTCTACCAACACTCCACCAACACACTGCTAACAGTGCACAAACCTACCAACACTCCACCAACAGTGCAGCAACACTCCACCAACAGTTCACCAACACACTGCTAACAGTGCACAAACACTCCACCAACAGTCCACCAACACTCCACCAACAATGCAGCAACACTCCACTGACAGTTCACCAACACTCCACCAACAGTCCACCAACACTCTACCAACAGTTCACCAACATTCCACCAACAGTGCACCAACACTCCACCAACAGTTCATCAACACTCCACCAACATTTCATCAACAGTCAATCAAGACTTCACCAACACTTCACCAACAGTCCACAGACACTCCACCAACAGTGTAGCAACACTCCAACAGTCCACCAAAACTCCATCAACTGTGAAGCAACACTTCACCAACAGTGCACCTACACTCTGTCAAAATGCCACCAACACTCAACCTACAGTCCACCAACACTTCACCAACAGTCCACCAACACTTCACCAACAGTCCACCAACACTTCACCAACAATTCACCAACACTCCACCTACAGTCCACCAACACTCCACCTACAGTCCACCAACACTTCACCAACAGTCCACCAACACTTCACCAACAGTTCACCAACACTCCACCAACAGTCCACAAACACTTCATCAACAGTCCACCAACACTTCACTAGCAGTTCACCAACACTTTGCCAATAGCTCACATACACGCCACCAACAGTTCACCAACACACCATCAACAGTCCACCAACAGTTCACCAACATTCCACCAAAAGTCCACCAACACTCCACCAACAGTGCAGCAACACTTCACCAACAGTTCACTAACACTCCACCAACAGTCCACCAACACTTGACCAACAGTGCACCAACACTCCACCAACACTCCACCAACAGTTCACCAACAGTCCACCAACACTCCGCCAACACTCCACCAACAGTGCACAAACACTCCACCAACAGTTCATCAACACTCCACCAACAGTCCACCAACACACTGCTAACAGTGCACAAACACTCCACCAACACACTGCTAACAGTGCAAAAACACTCCACTAACACTCCACCAACACTCCACCAACAGTTCACCAACACTCCACCAACAGTCCACCAACACACTGCTAACAGTGCACTAACACTCAACCAACACACTGCCAACAGTGCACAAACACTCCACCAACACACTGCTAATAGTGCACAAACACTCCAACAGTCCAACAACACTCCACCAACAGTTCAACATCACTCCACTGACATTTCACCAACACTCCACCAACACTCCATCAACACTCTACCAACACTCCACCAACACACTGCTAACAGTGCACAAACACTCCACCAACAGTCCACCAACACTCCACCAACAGTGCACAAACACTCCACCAACAGTCCAACAACACTCCACCAACACTCTACCAACACTCCACCAACACACTGCTAACAGTGCACAAACCCACCAACACTCCACCAACACTCCACCAACAGTGCAGCAACACTCCACCAACAGTTCACCAACACACTGCTAACAGTGCACAAACACTCCACCAACAGTCCACCAACACTCCACCAACAATGCAGCAACACTCCACTGACAGTTCACCAACACTCCACCAACAGTCCACCAACACTCTACCAACAGTTCACCAACATTCCACCAACAGTGCACCAACACTCCACCAACAGTTCATCAACACTCCACCAACATTTCATCAACAGTCAATCAAGACTTCACCAACACTTCACCAACAGTCCACAGACACTCCACCAACAGTGTAGCAACACTCCAACAGTCCACCAAAACTCCATGAACTGTGAAGCAACACTTCACCAACAGTGCACCTACACTCTGTCAAAATGCCACCAACACTCAACCTACAGTCCACCAACACTTCACCAACAGTCCACCAACACTTCACCAACAGTCCACCAACACTTCACCAACAATTCACCAACACTCCACCTACAGTCCACCAACACTCCACCTACAGTCCACCAACACTTCACCAACAGTCCACCAACACTTCACCAACAGTTCACCAACACTCCACCAACAGTCCACAAACACTTCATCAACAGTCCACCAACACTTCACTAGCAGTTCACCAACACTTTGCCAATAGCTCACATACACGCCACCAACAGTTCACCAACACACCATCAACAGTCCACCAACAGTTCACCAACATTCCACCAAAAGTCCACCAACACTCCACCAACAGTGCAGCAACACTTCACCAACAGTTCACTAACACTCCACCAACAGTCCACCAACACTTGACCAACAGTGCACCAACACTCCACCAACACTCCACCAACAGTTCACCAACAGTCCACCAACACTCCGCCAACACTCCACCAACAGTGCACAAACACTCCACCAACAGTTCATCAACACTCCACCAACAGTCCACCAACACACTGCTAACAGTGCACAAACACTCCACCAACACACTGCTAACAGTGCAAAAACACTCCACTAACACTCCACCAACACTCCACCAACAGTTCACCAACACTCCACCAACAGTCCACCAACACACTGCTAACAGTGCACTAACACTCAACCAACACACTGCCAACAGTGCACAAACACTCCACCAACACACTGCTAATAGTGCACAAACACTCCAACAGTCCAACAACACTCCACCAACAGTTCAACATCACTCCACTGACATTTCACCAACACTCCACCAACACTCCATCAACACTCTACCAACACTCCACCAACACACTGCTAACAGTGCACAAACACTCCACCAACAGTCCAACAACACTCCACCAACAGTGCAGCAACACTCCACCAACAGTTCACCAACACACTGCTAACAGTGCACAAACACTCCACCAACAGTCCACCAACACTCCACCAACAATGCAGCAACACTCCACCAACACACTGCTAACAGTGCACAAACACTCCACCAACAGTCCACCAACACTCCACCAACAATGCAGCAACACTCCACGAACACACTGCTAACAGTGCACAAACCCACCAACACTCCACCAACAGTGCACAAACACTCCACCAACAGTCCAACAACACTCCACCAACACTCTACCAACACTCCACCAACACACTGCTAACAGTGCACAAACCTACCAACACTCCACCAACAGTGCAGCAACACTCCACCAACAGTTCACCAACACACTGCTAACAGTGCACAAACACTCCACCAACAGTCCACCAACACTCCACCAACAATGCAGCAACACTCCACTGACAGTTCACCAACACTCCACCAACAGTCCACCAACACTCTACCAACAGTTCACCAACATTCCACCAACAGTGCACCAACACTCCACCAACAGTTCATCAACACTCCACCAACATTTCATCAACAGTCAATCAAGACTTCACCAACACTTCACCAACAGTCCACAGACACTCCACCAACAGTGTAGCAACACTCCAACAGTCCACCAAAACTCCATCAACTGTGAAGCAACACTTCACCAACAGTGCACCTACACTCTGTCAAAATGCCACCAACACTCAACCTACAGTCCACCAACACTTCACCAACAGTCCACCAACACTTCACCAACAGTCCACCAACACTTCACCAACAATTCACCAACACTCCACCTACAGTCCACCAACACTCCACCTACAGTCCACCAACACTTCACCAACAGTCCACCAACACTTCACCAACAGTTCACCAACACTCCACCAACAGTCCACAAACACTTCATCAACAGTCCACCAACACTTCACTAGCAGTTCACCAACACTTTGCCAATAGCTCACATACACGCCACCAACAGTTCACCAACACACCATCAACAGTCCACCAACAGTTCACCAACATTCCACCAAAAGTCCACCAACACTCCACCAACAGTGCAGCAACACTTCACCAACAGTTCACTAACACTCCACCAACAGTCCACCAACACTTGACCAACAGTGCACCAACACTCCACCAACACTCCACCAACAGTTCACCAACAGTCCACCAACACTCCGCCAACACTCCACCAACAGTGCACAAACACTCCACCAACAGTTCATCAACACTCCACCAACAGTCCACCAACACACTGCTAACAGTGCACAAACACTCCACCAACACACTGCTAACAGTGCAAAAACACTCCA
>JBBPBX010036869.1:17987-31243 GCA_038048925.1 Garcialebias charrua | reverse complement strand
GCTGGTTAACGGCGGGTCACTGCGGGTTTTTAGAAATGCTTTTAGAGAAACAAAGGGACTATAGTTTTTTTCAGAGATTACTTGTCTAACATCAGTCTGTCAGTAGATAGTGACAGAGTGAAGAATCATGTTAAAAATGTATTTTTTAGAAAACTTACATACTGCAGCTTTAACAACCAACAACCACAAAAAATATTTGGTTTAAAATTAAATTCACTCAGGTTTTGTGCATTTTTGCAGTCAGAGAGTGTTAAATTGTGAAACATTTCACAACTTTTTTCTTTAGATAAAACCCTGTTTAAAGTCTGACTGTTATACAAGCACAACTGAAGAGTGAGTCCCCCAGTCGCCCCCTGACTGACCTTGTCAAAATGTGCCTTTTGGTGACAGAGGAGCCCTGGGGCTCTGGGACCACACAGCCTCATCGCCTCAGCCCAGATCAGAGGAACCCCTCTTTGGTCTGACAGGTGTGGAGGCTCTCGATGAATACTGTGGCAGCAGAGGATTTAGAGAACGCGTCTTGTTCAACTAGATGTTGTGTTGATGCATAATAAAAGCTTTCTCATCCGGTGCTGACTAACCAAGTTTTCTCAAATTTGCTGAGTAGAGGAGTGAGACCCCTGCTTCAAATCTGAAGGGATGAGAGAGATGAAAGAGGAAAGAGGGATGAAGCATGCCAGGAATGTTGAAACAAAAGCTTCAGAAAGGAGAAGTGGAGAAAATGTGGAGCATTATGCGCCTTTAGTGGACCTCCACCCAGACGGAGCTTCTTGAGAACATTTTTCTTGGCCACAGACCTGAGGTTTTGTTATTTTTATATATATCTCAGAATATTGATGATTCGCGGTGTTTCTCAGATGAAATATAAATACTGACTTAGAATAAAGATCAGATGGCTAAGACACAAAGGTAAACTTGAAAACTGAGCTTTAGGATAGTCTTTCTTGGATTTGTGCCTCTGAGTACAAATGATTGAGAAGATTTCCATCAGAAGATCATGGAGGAGCTGCTGAATAAAAAAAAAGATGACTGCAAATATTTAAGAGACTGCGTGTATTTTTACATGTTAAAATTATTTAAAAAAGTTCAGATAAATCATAATTTTTTTGTATGAAGTAAAGCTTTTGAATACTTCATAAGTGCATTAAGAAAACTTTAAACTCTTGTCCATCTTTATTCTTATTTTTTTTCTTAAAATCTGATTTAATTCACTGGAATTTGCTTTTGAAAGGCCACATTTTCCTAAATCATAAATATTTGTTCCATTTATTGCAGTTTTTTTAAATAAAGTACCGGTACCTGTTCCCAGCTCTAAAATGAGTCACATTTTGCTCCACATTTTACCCCCAAAGGGACACAACTTCAACTTGATGCACTCGACTACTGTATGTTGCTCTTCAGATGGTGTGTTTTGTTTAAAGAAAGGGTCCAATTGTGAATTAGTTAATGCCTGTTGCTATGAAATGCAGGAGATATTGTAGCAGTGTGTGTTTATTTGTCTGTCTGTTAGCAAAATATCTCATGAACCTCTGGATTTCACCTCGTGGTGTCCTGCTCAGAGACACCACGAGGTGTGCAATGACTGGACTTGGGTCCAGAGTTGGCTGTCCTGCCCCTGCACCATCAACTCATTTGTGAAAAACATCCATGACCTTTACATACCTCATCAGTTTCTATAAGAAATGAATTGTTGTGATACCTGCATGAATAAAGGTTAAATAAAAATTCATTAAATTATTATTTTTTTTTTACAAATATTGAGCTTGAATGTGATGTGGTAATAGGTGAGAGTCATTCTCAACACATATTTAACAATGATAAAAAAAATGTTTAAAACTTTGATATGCGTTGGTGAGCAATGTGCACCCCTTTAAGTCTTTTTGGCTTTTTATTGGTACATTCAAAGATAAAACAGTTGTGTGGTCTGAAAATAAATAAAAACACTGAGTGACTCAAACTGCAATATTAAAATGCCCAGTTTTCATTTTCCAGGTATTTGTTTATACGAGAGAAATTTTGTTTATTTCACGTTAAACCGGGTAAATATTGTTTGCAAGAGGCAGGGAAATTTGTGTTGCATTTTAAATCTTCAGGAAATCCTGCAGTAAAGTAAATTCTAAACAAGTCATGATGAATTATTTCTCCAACAGTCAGTTTGTCTGTACAAAGCTGCACCGATGGTTATTATAATAATAACAGGTTTTAAAGGAAATAATAAGCAAAGAGGAAGTCAGTCCACATGGCATCTGGAACACACACACTCCTGCTTTGTGTAGACAATGAGCTCACATTTAATGCAAACTCTTATGACTATATAACCCAAATACATAGGGGCTAGCACTAATACAAACTGTTCTGGGACTGGAATTTTATGACAGAATATTTTGGTTTGAAATGTTTTACTATTACTAAAAGAGCAGATGAAAGTTATTTTTCTCTTTACAGAAGAAGTGTCCAATTAAAGCTGAAATAGATGTGAAAATGAGGTGAAAAGTTGAATCATAGCACACTTCGCAACTTTGAGGCAGAGCTTGCGAACATCTGGATGCTGAAAACCCCCCCTGATCCAAACAAGCCCCATGCAGACTACACAACCGTTTCTCTTTGCATAAAGCAAAATCAGAGATCATTTGAAAAACGTGTTTCTTTGTTAAGGCTAGCTGACCTCTGTTTGAAGACTGAAAGAAACCAGCGCACCAAATAACATGTTTGTGTTTTATTTTGCACAAGAGACTGTCAGAATTCTGAAATGTATGAAAGTATGCGCCCTTTAGACACCCATAAAAAAAATGTCTGCAAGCCTTGGCAGAACCGGTAAATCTGAGCCACTTGGAGCTTTCCAACCTGCCAAACGTCTTTCTCAGTGTCCAGGAGGATCTGAGTGAGGGATAAGACTATTTTCCACAGGATTTGTGTAAGGAAATCTTCTCAGGCCAAATGTATTCCTTAAGAGAAGATAAGATGGTTTCTAGCAGGGCTTTGGAGAATTTATAGACATCTTAAAGCGCCTTAGCTGGAGCTGAAGACGTTGGTGGAGGACTAATGGAGTCAAAGCAGGCTTGATCTGTCTCTCAGCTCACCTAATAACCCTGTCATTAGGCTGAAGGCTGTTTAAGGCTCGGCTGTCCCTGCTGTTGTTTGCATTCGCTTGTTCTTTCTGGGTCAGAGCAGAGGGTGAGTTCACCCCGCTTGTCCTCGTGGCTCTCTAATTGATCCAGATCTCTAACATCTGGAGATTGTGTCGTTAGTGCAACGTGATGCACATTCTTTTTTTTTCTTTTTTCTTTTTTTGTATCTTGTCTTGTCTGCATGGCTTTCAGAGTCAGAGTCAGAGTCAGAGAGAATTTATTGTCATTTGCACCGCATGTAGTACATGTGTTGAAAACGAGATTATGTACACAGGGTCCCAGTTACATCCAACAACAAATGCAAGAGAAATACAATAATAACATCTAGGATTAACTAAGAGAGACATCACATCAGCTAGTAATACACTAAGCCCTAATGTAGTAGAAAAACATCATTATAAACAGCAGCACGAACATGAGCAGATGGTCACAGATGAACGCAGCAACAAGAAACAGATCAGTACAGTATCAGTATGATGTGACATTTTGCAGTGTTTATTCTTATTATTTATTTATTCATGAGTCTGACAGCCTCAGGGTAGAAGCTGTTTCTCAGTCTAGTGGTTCTACATTTGATGCTCCTCAACCTCCGTCCCGAGGGGAGTGGTGCAAAGAGTGAGTGTGCTGGGTGAGTGAGGTCTTTCATGATGCAGGTGGCTCTTTTTCTGCATCTGGAGGTGTAAATGTCTGTGATGGTGGGGAGACTGACTCCCACAGACTTCTGTGCAGCCTTCACCACTCTCTGTAGAGCTTTTCTCTCTGCAACTGTGCAGCCTCCATGCCACACGTTGATGCTGGAGCACAGGACGCTCTCCACTGCACACCTGTAGAACGAGGTGAGGACTGGGCTTCTCAGACCGGCTCGTCTCAGCCGTCTGAGGAAGTAGAGTCTCTGATGACCTTTCTTGATCAGGCTGGTGGTGTTATTGCTCCAGCTGAGGTTATCATTCAAGTGTACACCCAGGTAAAGGTTTCCCCTTTATTCTCACAACTTCCGAAATGCTAAAAAAGTGGGGTTGAAATCAGATTAGGCAATAAGGAGCAAAAGCAGTTTGTAAGAAGCATCCTTGTGCAGAAAGCCGATGTCAGAAAGATGCAGGTTTGGACTGCTCAATCATTGCATCTACCGTATTTTCCGCCCTATAAGTCGCACCGCCCTATAAGTCGCACCAGTCCAGTTATGTCCAATAAAGTGGAAAAATCCACGTATAAGTCGCACCGGCCTATAAGTCGCACCTCACGGCACAAAACGAGCACGCGCAGCAACAACAGACCTGCAGTGCAGCAAACAGACCTGCATCTCTTTGATCTTTAAAGATAAACACATAAAAAATATATTTTTGTTAGCTGACATTACAGTAAAAGTGTGTCTCAGTTTAACTTTTCTTGATAAATGCACTTTGACGGTTAAAAACCGTTAAATTAAGTGACCATTTTTTGACCAAAGTGAAAAAAAAAAAAATCCACTATAAGTCGCACCGGCCTATAAGTCGCAGGGCTTGGAAATGTAGGCAAAAAGGTGCGACTTATAGGCCGGAAAATACGGTAAATGTTTTAAGTTAACTGAAACGCAGAGGCAAACCTCAAATACACAAGTTAAACCCAGGTGCATTTGTTTATCCTGTTTCTACAGAGTACAGTAGACAACACACTGACGTATGCATGTCTACAGTATCAGTGTGTGTCCTGCTGCAGGGCTTTTCTTTTACTGTCTGACTTTTATGCATGAACTGAGTGGGGTTTATGTCATCTGTTTAGATTCCAGAGGCTCAGGGTCTTAACAGGGTTCACTTGGTGTAATTGCAGTGCGGATGTGTAGGAAACGTCAAGCACTCCCGTCAGTGTGTCGGGTTTACCTCCACTTGGCTCCTGAGAGATGACACAAAGGGCCATGTTTGTGTGGTTTTGTTGCCATGCATCCCGGAGAATAACCGACAAAACAAGTGAGTTCATGCACACCTTTCTGGAACTCTAGAAAAGGTGTTGTGCGTGTTTTGAAGAAACAGTGTATGCATTTCTTTGATTCGCTTAGCTTTGAACTGCTGTCATTTTTTCTCGAGTTAGTCTTAACTTGAAGTCTGTTAACTCGGTTCAGAGAAAAAGGAAAACATTGACAAAAACAGGGATGAAATTCCTCTTTGAATATTGTTGTGGTGTAGTGTACTTTTCATTAATCAGTCATTCTTTATATGTTAAGCTTAATTCATTATTTTATTCAACATGAAGAACTATTATATTAAGACGATGCTTTTGTATTTGCATACTGGCTAAGACATCCTTGTAAATGAGATTAATAATCTCAATGGATTTCTTCCTGGTAACTTTTTTTTTTTCCATTTTTTTTTTCATTTACCCTTTATTTATCCAGGTACTGTAGTCTCATTGAGCCACGAGAACTCATTTTCAAGAGAGACCTGTTTAAGGAGCAGATGGTGGGGGTTAAGGGCCTTGCTCAGGGGCCCAGGCGAATGAGGGTGGAGACAGGTGTGGGTGTTTCACCTTTTTCCACCCACATTTTTGATGTTGTCAGTAGGGCTTTAACAGACTACTCGAGTAATCGACACATCGATTACTTGGACCTCTATCGAGTTTTTTAATTTCAAGTCAAGTATTCGCAGTGATGTCATCACGTCACAGTTACAGAACAGATAAAGGATCAACTTCCTGTTTGGAGTGCGTTACTAACTGGTGTTACACCATATTCTGTGACAACCTTATATTGTGACCTCATCCAGTCTCTACAGTGTAGAGACTGGATGAGGAGCTCTGTCCTCCTCAGGAATCTTAGAGTAGAACTTCTGCTCCTCTGCATCAAAATGAGTCAGCTGAAGTGGTCCAAGCATCTGATTAGGATGCTTCCTGGGTGTCTTCCTTTAGATGTTTGCTGGCACAGTAGGAGTAGATCCAGAGGACGACCTGAAACACTGTGGAGAGATTCTATATCCTCCCTGGCCTGGGAACACCTCAGGTTCCTCTAGGTGGAGTTAGAGAGTGAGAATGAGGAGAGGGATTGTTTCCATCCACCCATCTACCGGTATTGTCTTTATCTATTTCTTCCTTTCTGGGTCCGGGGGGACTGATGTCCGTATCTACAATGACGATTGGTTGTAAAGACCCAGAGATAGCAGACTGATGGATTCAAAATGTAGAAAAGTTAAGTGTCTTTATAAGGATGGGAAATGTTGCTGAAAGCGAAACAAGGTAGAGGTGAGTTCGGGCAGGGTTTGAGTAGTTTGCTTGTTTGCAGGTGGTAAGAGGGGAGATCCAGTGGTTCCTAGGCTAGGTAACTTGTTTGATCCTGAAGGTAAGTATAGCGATGGAGAGAGTGACAGGGCGATGGCGGTATGAAGTTGATACAGGCTGATGCTTGGTTTGCAGGAGCAGAGATGATGACTGGCAAGATCAAAGGAAACGAAGAGGCCTTGGAAAGACATGGAAGTGCAAGGCTTGAAACCACAATGAGCAAGGTTAGACTTTCTCAGGTGTTCTCAAATGTTTACCGGCTGTTGATTAAAGCTGCAGTCTGTAAGTTTTCTAAAAATATATTTTTAACATATTTCTTCACTCTGTCACTATCTCCTGACAGACTGATGTTAGACAAAGTAATCTTTGAAAAAACTATAGTCCCCTTGCTTCTCCAGGTGTTACTAAAAGCATTTCTAAAAACCCACAGTGACCCGCCGTTAACCAGCCAATAAAAACAGAGTTTTTAACCAGCCAATAAAAACAGAGCTTCTCACTTCTCACGCTCCTAACCCACGCCCCCGCCTGTCCCAGCCCCAGCGGCCGCGCACATTCTCGTTCAAAGGATTGCAAAGCGATGCAAAACTGTTTTGTATGTGACACAAATGTATTAAATTCCCCTTCTTCATCCCTGATCTGGACTTTTTTTTTGCCAAAAGTCAAGTGATCACTTCCTCCTCCGCTGACTCCATGACTGAAATGAGGAAATGAATGAATTTGTCACGAGCGAATTAAACTTGGGTTCAACGTGGCTGTGCGAGGCTCAGCAGATTTCCTGGTGTTCTGGACCAGCGCTCCATGTTATTATTTTATTTTTTAGAACGTTTTATTAACATATAAACACAGAAGATTGCAGCGGCTGAGACAAGACATGCAGTGGAGGCAGAGCTAAGGAAGCTGAGCTGAATTTCAGCGAGAGCAAGGGGGAGCAGAGCCATATATGGCTCTGAGGGGGAGGGACCAGAATGCTTTCCCTGTTGAAGATTTTTCTAAGTCCTGCGTTCTACAGAAACTTACAGACTGCACCTTTAATTTCCATAACAGGTATCTTAATGTTCCGGCGTCGGATGAATGACTGCCAAGTCCTTACTCTGCAGACTAGTCCACAGGATCAGGTGCAGATGTGGAAAGGTGGATTGATTAGATAATTGTCAGCTGTGGGGAAAGTGATTATGACAGGCAAACCTATAGGAATCACACAATATCCATCCATCACTGTGGGAGAGGTGGCGTACCTCCTGGACAGGTCGTCAGTCCATCACGTGGACAAATAGAGACAAATGAGATAAACAACAATTCACACTCCCATGGACGACCTTAGAGTTACCAATCAGCCTAACATGCATGTTTTTGATATGTGGGAGGAAACCAGAGTACCTGAAGAAAACCCATGGACGCACGTAGAGAACATGCTAACTCCAACCAGAAAGGCCCCCGGCCGGGATTCAATCTGGCAACCTTCTTGCTGAGAAGCAGCAGGTCTACCAACTGAGCCACCATGACACCAGGGATGGTTCTCTTCCTGGAAATTCAATAGATCCAATGGATGGATAAGCTTAAATGTTTTGCATTGTATTCTGTTTGAAAATATTAAAAAAAAGAAAATTATGATAATTAATGAGTGAGTCAGTAACATGTTCATTGTTGGGAGTAGAATAAACTGGAAAAGCGCATTTTCTGGATTTCTTATGTGAAATTTCAATTTACAGATTAAGATTCTGTTGATTTCTAAATATTGCTGGCACAAAGTGAGCAAATGTTTTTATTGAGGACACAATAAATCACAGCATGATTTAATTGTTCATTTGAATGAGCATTCCAGTCTGTTTGCACTTTACAAAAACTGAGTTTGTGAGTAATGACATTTTGTATAAAATAAATATGTTTGAGGAATTGTTTTTTTAAATTTCATTTCTGTGAGCTTAGTTTATAAAAGTAGCATGGGTTACGATCATGTTTATATTCTCTAGTTGATAAAATCATCTTTCGGACCAAATTTCATTTTTAAACGTCAACACTTGAATGAAGTAATTCAAATGTAACTTGGTGAGTTACTAATCTGTGCACAAAGGGCATCACTGCGGAGGTCAGAGCAAACCATTGGATGTGCTCATGCACCTGTAAAAATGCAACTGTTGGGATTTAAATAATACACACACATGCACGCACGCACGCACACCACACATGCTGTATCATACATAGCAGTGTCTGACATAGATGAGATAAGGGGCTTAGACGAAGGGGGCAGGGTTGTTTCTGGCGAAACTCTGAGTGACATAGCAGCTCTGGGGTAATCCTGCTAATCCTCTGCTTGCTCAGGGGTGCAGTGGGACCGAAGACCTTTGACCCTGCTCCAAAAGGAGGTGTTAACGCCAACGCAGAGACCAAACTTTGTGACGTTTGAAAACTCACAGCAACAAACCCTCAGCAGAGACAAACCTTGCATGCTGCACCTCCACTCAGTTCACAAGTAAATGATCAACTTTTATAGGTCCAGAAAATTCAATGGAAACGTTTGTTTACGATGGACTGCATGCCCGTGTCGTGTTTTGGGAGGTCACAGGGGATTATTATGAAGCAACTTACCTCTGAACCACTTTTATGGCCACAAAACTGTATGATGTTATTGAGAAACAGCTGATCAGTGGCACATTTATCTGACTTCCTGTTACTGTTTCAATAAAGCTGATCTTTTTGAAGACAACACACAGCAGAAACATGAAGACAAGATTATGGAAAACCAGCAGAAACCTTGGTCAAACATGAAAATTGTTTTGTATTGTTCTGCTTGTATGAAATTCTTTCTGGAACAGCCCAATAGTTTCTACAAGCAAAGCTCTGATAATTGTTTGTAAAGTTATTTTGAACTATTTATGAACTTTTATGTGTAGAAAATTGATATACAAAGTATGTAAAGTGAATTCCTAAAATACGATTCAACAATATGATATGATAATGATATGATATTAATATTAGGGATGCACGATATTGGATTCTTGCCCAATATCCGATATGTCAATATGGTCAAACTTATTCGCCCAATAACCAATACCAATGCCGATGTTTTCCCCCTAGACCTATTACAGAGACTACATAGCTTTCTCTGCTGTGGAATTAAAATACTGCATTATTCTGCACCGTTTTTGTCTATTTGGCCTGCTACCAAATGCAGATGCCAAAAAGGGGTTTGAAAATGGTGTAACACTATATAAATATATTATATATATTTTAAAACAACATTGCCTTTTATATCGGTGTTATTTTGATGGAACGGCCTATGTCCGATATTTAACTTTATCGCTAACGTCGTCCGATACCAATACCATGCCGATAATATTGTGCATCCCTAACTGTTATGATAAAATAATTACAAGTTTAAACTCATGAAAAATGTTCAAAATGAGCTCCAAACCTTAGCAACAAATAGAAACTAAAACACAATTTGTTATTTTAAATTCTTAGCTAACAGCTATGATCTTATTTAATAATCCCCAGATTTTTGGTAGTTCTTTTAAACTACCGGTACCCAAAATATGAAACTTGGCTGAATAACTTGGTACCACTTTACAATAGTCAGTCTCCCTTTTGGCATTTATAAATATTTAATAAGCAAAATAAACTGTGTAACATTTTACACTTTAAAACAAGGGTCGATTTGATAGTTGTAATGCAGTGATAAAGTACAATATTATACCCTAAAAATAAGTTTACAAATGCTAATTGTGCTTACAAGGTAGTAACTTAGTGTGAAATGCTTAATATTACAACTCTAGATTAAATATACAGGTGGTCCCTGACTTACGAGCGAGTTCCGTTACTACGACTATTTCCTAAGACGAAAATCTCGTAAATCGGGAACTACCTTTTATAAATCGGGGACTACCTTTTATAAATCGGGGACTACCTTTTATAAATCGGGGACTACCTTTTATAAATCGGGGACTACCTTTTATACGCACGAGCCGCCACTGATACACGTACATGTACGGTAATGAACAGTTACCAAGCACTTTGCCTATCCTAACACTTTAAAACATTTTAAAGGCTGCTGCAGCTGTTAGCTCGATAACAACATCTGAGGCTGACAGGCAGACATCGAGGCGAGCTCCGCCGCCTGTCAGCTCCGTGTCCCAGGTGAGAGCGATAGCATCCACCCGTCCATCCTAAAGCTAGGCTTGTTAGCATGTTATCTGTTGCTTCTCCGGCCCAGCTCGCTGTCTGCTGCTTCATAGCGTCGTTTTCCTTCGTCCATCCGTCACTCCACAAAACCGCTGTTCAGCTCCTGCTCATGTATCCGAGCGCAGGAACCTCTAAACGGACACTGTCCGTCCGAACACGGCTCTTGAGGCCGGAGCTAAATGGCTAAACAGCCGAACACCGCCGAACACTGCCGAACACTGACGGACACTACCGGAAACTGCGTAATCGGCTTCAAAATAATAATAATATGTAATAATAATAATAATACTTTATTTATAAAGCCATTTAAAACAACCACAGCTGCAACAAAGTGCTGTACACATGAAAATAAGAACATTTCAACACACAAAAAAAATTTAAATTTCATATTTTTATTAAATATGATAGCTCGTAAATTCAGAACCTCGTAAGTCGATGTGCTCGTAAATCGGGGACCACCTGTATAGGAGAACAGATCACTATTTGACATGAATATAGTCAGTTTCGTCTCTTTCTTGCCCTCAATTAATGCATAACAAGCAGTTATTAATGATTTATAAAATGTTTATGGAGGAACTAATAACGCAGCTATAAACTATTTATTAGAATCTGTAAAGCGAGCCTCATTGTGAAGTGGTATTACTAATTTTAACATATTTTTGGGAAGAATGCAAACTCATCTCAGCTGAGTAAAAGTTTAGCTCAGTCCAAAACTGACTCGGCTCTGAATTACAAACTGGTCTCTCTCTTTTTTTTTTTTTACTAATCAGTTTTTTAATGTATGCATGTTTACAAAAATATACAACTCCCAGCATTTTATTATTTTATTTTTTAACTAGCCCTCGCTGCATGATCAGAATGGCTTTATTCTGAAAGGTATGACCGGATGTGTAAGACTCTGTCCAGCTTGACTCATGGTGATAATGGTCGCCTCGCAGGTTGAGCGGCTCACACGCTCAGAACAAGTGATGGGTGCGCACATGGTGCCATCCTGCGCTTTATGTATGCTTTTAGAAAGAGATAAAACATTAAAATTAAAATAAAACACGTGTTTTATGCGTGTTGGAAGCTTGCTATTTTTTAGTTTACCTCAGTAAAATAGTTTATAATTTTAGTTTGGGGGGGATTGCTGAGGATTTACGCGCGTCAGAGGAGTGAGGCAACATGCCTTGAGTCCAACTGTTCCACGCGCTTCTTATGGAATATAGTCCGATTCTCCATGTCGTGCCATCATCCCACGTGAAGAACAAACTGCTCGTGTTCTGCGTCATGCTCTCCCTGTGGGTTTACATGATCTACTGTTGCGTGGGCTACTGCGCCACGGTGCCGAACCTGACGTTGGGTTCGGCGAGGAGCCCCGAACCGGACCGTGCAGCGGCGGCTGACAGCCATGGGGGCCCGTCCCTGGGGGCCTCCAGGGACTTGTTGAACAACGAGAGCGACCTGGACAGCAGAGCAGACGAGTGGGACGACGTCCGAGTAGGCGAGGTCATCACGTCCAGCTTCCTCAACGAGACGGAGAGTAAAAAGTTGCCGCGCGCCATCATCATCGGGGTGAAGAAGGGAGGGACGCGCGCGCTGCTGGAGTTCCTGCGCCTGCATCCAGACATCAGGGCGGTGGGAGCGGAGCCGCACTTCTTCGACCGCAACTACTACAAGGGACTCGACTGGTACAGGTATACAATAAATAAAGAAATAAGATATTAATAATTCAAGAGAAGACTAAAAAAAAAGTGAATTTAAAAGTCAAAATCTGAGTTTGGGATCATGAAGAGACTCCTTCCTGCATCAGCATCCCTGCTCTGCTGCATGCATCACAACTTCAAGCCCCACTTTTTAAAATATGTTCCCACGTCAAACAACATTAAAAAGCACCCGCTTCGGATGTAATCAACCATAAAATGGCCCTTATCATTTATTATCATCCCCATACGCAGCGGTCAGATTTCCCCTCCTGTACCTCCTAGGAGGTTTAAAGGTACGTTGTCACCGTTACAATCGATGACAGCAGGCTCCGTCTACGTGGTTAAGTTTAGAGTAAAGGGTCTTGGGTTAGGTTTAGGGTCTTGGTTAGGCACAAGGGTAAGGGGGTTACTGCATGCCCCCAAAATGAATCACTTAAGCCAGTGGTGTAGTCTACATATTGGTACTGGGTATACTGTGCTTAGAAACCAAAGTACACTACAATGCAATCGTCAATGTAATTAGATTTTTAAGCGTACAGTATTGAACATTTTCAAATTTCTCTGACGCTTTTATTTGAATAAATGTACAACAAACTTTGTACAACAGTTGGCATTGTATTAAAAACATGTTACAGAATTTATAAAACAGTATCAAAGTAAAGTGCTGCATACAGATAGATTGTTACAGAAGCATTCATTGTATCAATGACACGTGCCTAATGATATGTCATGTATCATTGGGCACTTTTAAGGGAGTATACTGAAATTCTTAAGCTTTTCTAGTGGGTATACTCAGTATACCCGAGTATTGCGTATACTACACCCCTGACTTAAGCTGAATTCTGCATTTTTAGAGATGTTTCTCTTGAAAAGTCTTTTCAACGTGGCTCCAAAACTATAACACAGAAAATAAACACAGAGCGACACAATTCAATTAACAATTAAAAATGTATTAAACCTTTGCTGATTCCCTCTCCCTCATGAACAAGTTTTTCCTTTCCACCGTCGTCTTCATTGCTCA
>JBBPBX010036869.1:0-17936 GCA_038048925.1 Garcialebias charrua | reverse complement strand
ATAAGTGTTTATTTTCAGTGCCCTGAGCTCTGTTGTGACTTGGCGCTATATAAATAAACTGAATTAAATTGAAATAGGAAGGTTTTTGTTCTCAAGCATCTTCTTATAAATTATAGTGAAAACTAAAATCGAATAATAAAGAAACGCAACTTTAGACTTTTCTTGTGCTGACGCATAACACAGCAAACTGAACGGATTTTTCAAACCTGTCACTTAACGCTGATTTAAAACTTTTTAAATTTTTCATTTTGCTGATGTTCAGATGATTTTATTTTCTGGAAACCTCATAGTTTGCACGATGTAGGTGTGTCTTTATGTAAGAGCTGAAAATGAGCCTCACAGTACAACACTGCTGATGAAGTGGGACACCAGGTGATAAGATTATCTAGATTATTCCACGGGCTGTTTGTGCACGCAGCATTAAAACCATATTGGAGGAGGCCATTTAAACACTGAGGTTGGGCAACCTGCTGTTTGAACAGCTGCAGGTTCAATTCAACCGCGCTCGATTAAAAGCTCAATTTTTCAGCTTACGCTGGGCAATTCTTATCAGTCATGTTCTTTTACAAAGTGCAGCTGCTTGTCTGACCTCCTCTGTTAGTTCCTGGACTTTGTTGTTGTTGTTGTTGTTGTTTTATCTGTTCTTGGGTTTAGACTCTCTGCAGCTTTTTGACAGTCAGTTTGACCTTGATTTAGTTTTAAAAAAGCTGATTGTTGAGTTGAAATGAGCAAAAGTTATATAATGGTTTCATCCTTGAGAAGCCTGGAGGGACGATCAAAATTCAAGCAGTTTCAGGCTGTTGATTCTGTTGCAGTGATTTGTTTAGATCGTCAATCCAAGTGGATATCAGCGTCAAAGGGATGTGCAGCTGCTTGCTCGTTCAGCTTTGTGCAATGTAACATTTTTATTCTGTCATGGCAACGAATGGCCTTGTAGCTCGTTTACGTACGCAGACTTTTTTCTTCCATTATACAACCTTGCACTTCCAATGAAAATGATGCATGAGTTCTCAAACTGTTGAGATTTTATGCATGAAATGCTGTTTCTAGATAAAAAAAAGAGACGCCAACGCTTCAGGTGTCTATATTTGACGGAGCCGAGGGATTAAAAGACAATGTCAGAGGCTCTGGACTGTTTCAAAGCTACAAAAGGAGAAGTGAAGCATTGTTCAAAGGACTTAAGCTCCTTTAAGTATTTTCTTGTTTGGTCATTTTATTGAATGATGAGTTTTAGAGAAAAGTTATTTGTTAATCTCTGCTGATTGGCAGATTAAATTTTAATATTCGTATAGGCCTACAGACAGTTTGTGCTTTTTATTATTTTATTATTGCTATTTTAATAAGCGTCCTGCTGCATACAAATTGACAAAAAGAACTACCGTACTTTCCGCCATACACGTTGCACCACCGTATAAGTTGCATCAGTCCAGATAAAGTGGGGGAGAAAAAACATAAATAAGTTGCTTCGCCATATAAATTGCATCAATTATGCATCACCAGTGACCACCTGGAAATGTGGGCCGGTGTTGGGCCAAAAGTCGATAGGATGCCAAATGGCGGCGGCGGGAGCATGAATAGGAGGACTCTAAGGCTGAGTTAGACTCGCGCTTTGGTCCGCAGGCTGGAGCGCGCGCGCTGCGCGTGCACTGTGCCGTGCGGCGAAATGCGTTTACAGTGTCGCCTCTGTGTTTATAGTTGTCCCACGGCGGCGCATGGCAAAGTGCTGTTCTTTTACGGACCAGCAGGAGGCAGTACCCTCTAAAACCTGTGCATATGTTGCAAGAAAGGTGTAGAAGAAGAAATCTACCGTAGAAGAAGAACTGTTTGACGTCACACAACAAAAACAAATAGCTTTCCGCTCGCGTGCTGAACTGTTGTCTTTATTTGCGGTTTTAATGCATGGAGTCAGCGGAGGAGAAAGCGATCACGTGACTTTTGGCGAAAAAACAAAAGAAAAGTCAGACTCCAGATCAGGAACGAAGGAGAATTTATACATTTTGTGTCACAAAACGTTCCTCCATGCGTCGCGACTCCGTCTCCACAACCACAGCGGCGCAAACAGCTGCAGGCTCCGGCGTGAAGAGGGTGAAGGCTGTCGGGTTCATTCATTCATTCAACCTTTATTTAGACAGATAAGTCACATTGAGCCTCGAAGACTCATTTACAAGTGAGATCTGCTTAGACAGACAAAAAGTAATGAAATTAGACACATTAGGAAATGGAGGCGAAAAAATTCCTATTAAAATCTTTCTTCTTGCCTGAGAAAAAAAATTATAATATTAAAAAACACCTCGCACAAATAAGCACATAGTGACGTAGACATTCTGCAGAGGGGGGGAGACACCGAGAACGATGAGCAATGTTCATAGAAGCTCTCAAGGGCACTGTAAGAGTTCTGATAAGGATGGAATAATCAGCCAGCTCCCTCCGATGAGATCCGTAAACATTCTCGAGGATGTCGGGGAATGGCCAAGGTCAACGCTAATGAGAATCCAAGAGTCCTGAAATGATGACAGAATGTTTATTCAGCTGGTTCACTCTGGTTGACGGTGGAGTTCCCCGATGGGCGGGGGTGAGCGTCAGATTACATGTCCTCCAGGCGTATTCAGATAAGGTGGACTTCGTCAGCCGGGGAACAAGATTCAGATAACACAGTTGTTTTGGGTACAGGCAGAAAATAATTACATCTACCTTGAGTCTGTGTTGGTCCAAAAACGGTTCAGAAAATGTCCAAATTTATGTGGCCACACACCGATGGAACTTACCTGTGTAAAAAATCCCAGAGATCTGATCCATTCTGCCCAAGGCAACTGAGTCTGGGTACACAGGCAAGAACCAAGCCATCCCAAAGGCAAGCAGCGTGATCGGGTCTCAATCTGCTGCCGACGACTTCCTTAGTTGTAGATAAAACCAGCAACCAGCTGAATCCAAAAAGCAGAAACCAGTTATCGTAAATCCAATTAAATATGCGTCCTTTAGATCCACAGATGACAGCAGAGATATATACTTCATCAAGTCTTCAAGTCGATGAGATATCCAGCTGCGTGCGTGCCAACAGGGCAAATCGGCTCGCCTAAAGCCTGTCTTCTCTTTGAAGAAATGTTATCAAATTGTGTAGAGGGGCCAACTGGCCAAATAAGTCCATAGTTTTTTGTTCGGAAGATATGCAAGAGAGGCTTAATGGTCAAATGAGCTGCATTTTGCCTGGGTGGCGCGGCAAAATGCAGCTGATTTGATGTTTGCTCCAGGAGTTCTGGAGCGAGACGAAGGTGGCTTAGTATGGCATTGGCAAGCCAAGTGTCTCATTAATAGCCACTTTGACCTATTAGTGGTTTGCCATATTTCTTGAGGGCCCTCTAGAGGCTGAAAATGGTAGTTGGTAAATGGTATTTAATATTTTCCATGTCAGGATGAATGATTTTGTCAGATCTCAGTCAAAAATTGGTTATGAATATGGGAAAAAAAGTGCATACGGTATTAGTCGCTTCGGTGTATTAGTCGCAGGACTTGCAAACTCATGCAAAAAGTTGCAACTTATACAGCAAAATTACTGCAGTTGTGTCAAAATTAAAAAGGCAGTTATTAAAGATTAACACAGTTTAATTTACACACAATTTAGTTAGTGAATAAAAAAATAAATAAAAACTCAAATCAGGAGTTATTCAACCACTTGTTTACGAACACATACATACAAATCCCATCCATTTTTGTCAAAAAAGATATTCTAGATAATTAAAACAACTCACAACAAAAAAGACATTGCCAAAGGTGTTTGTTTCCCCATGTTTCAATTCATTGACCCTGGACTAAAGATGAGCAGTCGTTCCGGGGAGAGGAGACGTCTGTTGCGTGGGCTTGTCAGCTCTTGTGGAGACACTGAGTTGTGCCCATGCTTTTTATCTGTTGTGATTGGTGTGTCCTTCCTGATGTGCCCCTCACTTCGGAGCCCCACACAGAGAATAGCCCTTCACACAGCATGACGCCGACCACATCATTGCATGTTTTCAGTCCTCGCAAGAGAAAAAAGAAGCAGACAGACAATTGTGCACACTTACAGAGCACAAGAGGACACTCCCAAAAGCCGTGGGAACGGCTTCCTCTGCGGCCCCTCCTTTTTTCATCAGTAGCATATAACTTCCTCCTGTGTATCTTTTTTTTTTTAGACTCGTTTACTGAATTGAAGCTTGGATCAAGCTCCTCTGGGCTCCATATTCGATGTGACTTAATTGCTGTAATCATGTTTTTCCTCTTGAGGTTCCACATGAAGAACAAAGAGGAGCTTTCTTACAAACTCACTGAGGGTGTCAAAGAAGACAACCTAATCCTCCGTAGGGCCCCAGGGGGGCCTCAGTGCAGGCCGGTGGCAGATAGAGGGCAGTAAATTCAAAGTGAGCCTTTTCTCACTGTTTCGAGGAAAAGGAGATGCTGGAGAACCCCTGAGGACTGCATTAACCCTGACAATAAAAGAGTTGACAATTAGTGTGAAACACGTTTTCACTGCCTTCACTTTGTATGCAAATATGCTCACATGGGTGAAAGTGCCCTTTGAGGAGGCGCAGCAGGAGTTCATCACAGAGCGCAGTCATTGGAAGCCGCCAAAACAAAAGATACTATTTGACTTTCTGAGCGTGGAAAGTTGTGCTGAGTCCAGTTGGGGTGTTTTGTTTTGCTTACTTGGCACTTTTTGATGCAAAGTGGATGGTGGGATCTCCCAGCGTCAGCAGCACACTGACAGAGAAAAGAGGGGGATGTTTAGGCCTGTGGCAATAAACAATAAATCAATTAATCGCGTGATAAATGAAAATTATCAACCTCATTTTCATTTATCGGCTTTATCGTTTCTTCGTGTCTCTCTTTCTGAAAACACCGGATGACAAAAAGCTCCACTCCAGTGCTCTTCACTGATCCCTCCCGTTCTCTTTTCTATTTAAAATCCGTTTTAACCGTCCAAAATCGTGTTTTTGGATCATTAAGCTACGAGCTAAGCTAACAGGCCGACCTCAGGGAAAAAAAAACTTCCATCTTATCAAAGCTCCAAAATTCACAGTTGAAACCTGTGCCTTTGTGTAAAAAGTTGTTTGTCTCTGCAACAAGAAGCTGAAACCTTGTTTACTGATTTTTATTAAAAACTTTTTTATGGCAAATGCTATGCTAAAGAGCTAAAAGCACACTGAGGGTCTGTCATTTTGAGAACCGAAAATAAATAATGAGAGACAGCCCATGTCACCTCAAAGGGCCTCCCTCCCATTTTTCTTAATGAGACGCATTGCTCACTCCCTCACTATCCATCCTTAGGTTCAAACAGTCTTATACTGCCATCCAGTGGTCAATAAAGGTACTACACACACAAATTAACCAACATTTCTTCTTAAATTTGACAATAATTACTAATTGTTTTCAAATTTCAAACAATATTATCGTTTATCGCAATAATTTCTGAAACTATTAATCGTCCAGCAAAATTTGTTATCGTGACAGGCCTAGGGATGTTTCAAAAATGCATTTCACAAGATCATTCTGTTGCTTCAGATACATGTTTTTGATGCAATGCTGCTTAAAAACTTTCAAACGTTTTGCCTTAAATAAAATTTTTGATTCAGCTTCATTAGAATAAAGCCTCCCCGATGTAAATTCTGCCAACGTGCACCTCCCCGTCTCTTTTAAAAGTTGAAGACTTGAGTTGAAATTTGTTGCAACAACCCTATCTTGAAGCAATTTGTCAAATCGCGGCACTTCTCGCAGCACTCTGGAAACACTGAAACCAAACAAGCCCGCTCCATTGCATCCCCTTGAGTTGTTGACTGCGTCATCCCCGTCTTTTGAAGACTCTTCAGAGAGAATTTGTTTCCTGCCTCGGTCTTTCTCTCTGCTGCACAGACAGCAGCCGGAGCATCCTGAGAAAGAGGCCGTCTGTCTCAGCCTCTTTTGTTTTGCTCCTTTGAAGTCTTGTTGGAATTTGCTGATCCTCTCAGACCCACATGCATCTGTAGGGAATTACTTGATGGGTCCAAACCACTACATAAATGGGAAATGTACACGCAAAAAAACATATTTTTTTTAAATATAAAATAGAAACAGTAAAATCACAGCTGGAGTAAAAAAAAAAAAAAGCTTTGATGTAAGAAAAAATAAAATGTTTTAAATACAGTACACCAGGGGCTGAACACAGCTTTTCTTACTTACAGTTCTGTAGAGATCTTGAAAAGATCAGAAAACCTAATCAAACATCTTTCAATGAATCCTCCTTATGGCTGATGCATGCTCCATCCTGACGGTGTCAGTAGCCGTGTTTCCATCAAGGTTTCTAGGTGCGCATTTTGAAGTATCGCAGCAGAAAAGCTTAATGGAAACGGCAAAATCCGTATTTACTTTCTCAAGTTCGCCAAAAAGTTTATACGCTCGCTTGAGGTGGTTTTTGGGATGTTCGAAAATGAGCAGATGCGCACAGCGACAGATGGAAACACATTTGCCGACTCGTGCTGCCGAAGCGAACATTCACGTCACGTGACTGATCAGCTGTTTCCGCTCCGGACAACATGTAACATCGCTAAAACTAGTTTGTATGACAGAATAAATACAACTCGACCGATAGCAACACGTACCTGAAATATTCTCTCCATTTTGACGAGATGTGTGGCCAGGTTCTGTTTTCAACTGCTACTTCCTGTTTACTGTAGACATGCGCAGTGCTCACGTCTGACGTAATGACGCTGACGTCTGACGTAATGACGCTGTGCGTGGCTTGGTAGATGCGCTTCAAGCCAGCAGATGGAAACACTTCTGCTTCGCATTAATTTGTATTTACATATTTGCGAGATTTCAAAAATTAGCTCAAAAATCGAAATGAAAATGGATGGAAACACAGCTAGTCTTTCAGCAGTCACAAACGTTAACCCATTGAATTTGATGTTTTTTATTTAACTGTTTCACAGACTCACTGTCATGGATTTGAGTTTGTCTTTTGTACTCTAAATTAAATTTTATTTGCAATTTGTAGTTCTTGTAATGTTCACGACCTTTAGAAGTCATAAGCTGTCCCCGTTGTAGCTCCTCACCCACCACTTGTGTCCCCTTCTTAAACAGTGCAGCTATTATCATTCACTAATCACCTCCTCGACAGTGGTGGAGAAAGTACTCAAACATTGTGCTTAAGTAATAGTACAAACAAACAGACAAAAATGTACTCTAGTAAAAGTAGAAGTACCATATTAATGTTTTTACTTAAGTAAAAGTAAATAAGTACTTGCTTTTAAAAACACTTAAAGTATTAAAGTAAAAGTACTTGCTGAATGTATTACCTAATGCAATGGTGTACAGTATCATTAAGTGTGCGTACTGTATGTATATTTTCTGTGATATATTAATAGTGTTGAGCCATTTTAATGAACAATGCTGCAGATAATACATGTTTTTATTGTGTGTGACACAGTTCACACTTGGACTTGTGATTCTGTGTGTCAGAATTTCAGGGATGACATGCAGAGTTAAATGTCATTAAGCAAAATAAGAAAGAGGAATGATTATATCTTTGAAAGTTTTTATTTAACACAAAGTAAAACTAATGTGTCATTTTAACTGCAGTAAACACATTAAAGTAAAAGTTGTCTGACAAAAAAAAAAAAGGAGCATTAGACACAACTAACAAAGGAACGGGCTCTGATCATTTCAACTCGTTTGTCATCAACTCTAGTTAAAATACTGTCTAGTCAACCTTGTAATGGGTCAATAGTGAACAATATTTTAACTTCCTGACACCATTTTTAAAACTTGGACCTGAATGTTGAGTCATTTGTCTCCTGTCCTAACATGAACTGACACATTTTAATATTGCAGCAAGAATTTCTTGTTCAAGTTCAGAAGAAGTTGGTTTTCAAAGTTTTTTGAGTCCAGTCTGTCTCTTTTGGGAGAGAGAATCTGTCCTGCTGTACTGAACAGTCTTTCAACAGTCTTTCAATGATTTTTCAATAGTCTTTCAACAGTCTTTCAATAGTCTTTCAATAAGGCCATGGGTGGTGTGTATCTTCTGGCTGAATCTCTGTGGTGGAATCCATTTTGGGTGTGTTAGTGGTGCTGTGGGTGCTCCCAGATACGTCATTGGTCCAGCTCTTCTTGAAGGCAGGTCTAACATTACCTGCCCACTTTGCAGTGATTCAATGGACCAACTCTCTCAACATCAGTTCTTTCAACTAACGACAAATAAAAAACTGCAACGTGAATGTAACTTGTAACACAACTCATTATAGAAATGTAATGTAGTAGAAAGTACAGATACTTCATGGTAAAACTGCTTCTTGTCTCTTCTTACTTTTGCTCAGATCCTCTGAATGTACAGTTGTCATGCTGTCATGTCACTTTAGGTACCAAGTGAGTTGCAGTTTTTGCTTTGGTGCCTTCTTCTTGCCTCCATTGTGTTTGCATTTGGGTCCTTCTACAACTAACTATTACAAAATGTGACCGTGCAATGTACTTGAGCTAAACAGTTCATGTCAGAGAAGGCTGCTCTGCAGGGCATTCAGTGCCAATCTACTTCATCTAAAGCTAAAATATCAACTGCTTTAATAAACTGCAACACCTTTATTAAAAGCAAAATAATTCAGTTTTGTATGTTGAAGCAAGGGGTGCCACGGTGGCTCAGTTGATAGAGCTGCCACTCAGCGAGAAGGTCACCGGTTGAAATCCCAGCCCGGGACCTTTTTGGGTGGAGTTTGCGAGTTCTCTCCGTGCATGCGTGGGTTTTTTCTCCGGGTACGCCAGTTTCCTCCCACAGATAAACAAAAAAACATGCATGTTAGGTTGATTGGTAACTCTAAATTGTCCCTAGGTGTGAGAGAGTGAATGATTGTTTGTCTCGTTTGTCTCTATTCGTCCCTGTGATGGACTTGCACAGTGATGGCTGGACATGGACACTAGTGACCCCCCTATGATCCAAAAAGGAAGAAGCGGGTAAAAGATAATGGATGTATGTATGGATAGATGGATAGAATGCAACACGACGGCTCAGTGGTTAGCACTGTTGCCTCACAGCAAGAAGGTCCCGCGTTCAATCCCCGGTTGGACCTGGGGTCTTTCTGTGTGGAGTTTGCATGTTCTTCTCGTGCTTGCATGGGTTTTCTCCAGTTTCCTCCCACAGAACAAAAACATGCATGTTAGTCTGCCTTCAGGCCCAGGCCTCCATTGCAAAAGAGATCTGTGATCTCAATGGTTAAATAAAGATTAATAATAAAAATGGATGTTGAAGCAAGACTAATGTGTGCCAGAATGACTCATAATCTCCTTCCTCCTTTTCACAGAATGGTGTTGTTTTCCCCAGGACAGCCAGGCGATCTTCAGTTCTTCATTTAAAAAAAAAACCATGTTCATGCATTCTGACAGTTATTGTGTAGGATGTGTGGAAAAGTACTCTCTGCACACTATCGTTGCGGTTCAGGAATGCTGCTGTGAGACGGAGCGCTGCTCAGCATCATCCAACAAGGTCATTTCTGTGACGACGACTTTCAGTGCCCGATAAAAGATCAGCCGCTGTGCCCAGGGGACACCTTCCCTGAACATGTTTGCCTCTTGGGTTTCTGTCTGGAACTTGTCTCCCAGTAAGATGGTCTGATTGCTCCAAGTGGTTACATACCACCACCTCTCATCCTGCCTTTAAGAAGAGGGATGATTCCCACAGTAGCTCAGCTCCCCCTCAGAGCTGCACGTTCAGATAAGAAGGTGTTGTAGCTTTAGATCAGGAAGAAGCTTTTAATGGACATGATCTGNAACCCAAAGCTCATGACCATAGATGAGGGTGGGAACGTAGATCGATCGGTAAATTGAGAGCTTTGCCTTTTGACTCAGCTCTCTCTTCACCACGACAGACCGGTACAGCGCCCGCTTCACTGCGGACGCTGCACCTATCCGCCTATCGATCTCACGCTCCAGTTTTCCCTCATTCGTGAACAAGATCCCGAGATACTTAAACTCCTCCACTTGGGGCAGGACCTCCTCCCCGACCCGGAGAGGGCATGCTACCCTTTTCCGGCTCAAGACCATGGCCTCGGATTTGGAGGAACTGATCCTCATCCCGGCCGCATCACACTCGGCTGCAAACCGCTCCAGTGAAAGTTGTAAATCACGAACTGATGAAGCCAGTAGGACCACATCATCTGCAAAAAACAGAGAAGCGATTCTAAGGTCACCAAAACGGATCCTCTCAACACCTTGGCTGCGCCTAGAAATTCTGTCCATAAAAGTTATGAACAGAATCGGTGACAAAGGGCAACCTTGGCGGAGTCCAACTCTCACCGGAAACGAGCCTGACTTACTGCCGGCAATGCGGACCAAGCTCTGACACCGGTCGTACAGGGACCTAACAGCCCTTATCAAAGGGCCTGGTACCCCATACTCCCGGAGTACCCCCCACAGAACCCCCCGAGGGACGCGGTCGAATGCCTTCTCCAAGTCCACAAAGCACATGTAAACTGGTTGGGCAAACTCCCACGCGCCCTCCAGGACCCTGTTGAGGGTGTAGAGCTGGTCCAGTGTTCCACGACCAGGACGAAAACCACACTGCTCCTCCTGAATCCGAGGTTCGACTATCCGACGGACCCTCCTCTCCAGAACCCCTGAATAGACCTTACCAGGGAGGCTTAAGAGTGTGATCCCCCTATAGTTGGAACACACCCTACGGTCCCCCTTACATTGTCAAGTATTTAAAGTACACTTCTTTTCTTACTAAAAACAAAAACATACCACTTAGAAAGTACTGGCAGCTTTCAAATTAAAGTAAAAAAAATAAAAAAAATAAAAATCTACAAATCTGGTCACATGATATGGTTTATAATAACTTTCTTACTCAAAACTTTTCAGAGATTAATGGGGTTCTGTGATTGAAGAGGGACTGCTCCGATCAAGACAGTTTTATCTAACGATAAAGTCAAACCCTCAGACAATGTTGTATTTTTGTTTTTCTGCAGGATCAATAAAGTTCGATCTTATCTCATTTCATCTTATTGATGTGTACATCTGAGGGGACAGGAAGACCTAAACACTGCCAGAAAAATATCACTTCCACAACAGTCCAACTCGAACCCTTCTGTGCTGTAATCAAGAGTCCAGATTTTTTCTTTAAGTTGTTGATATACATAATGTTTTTCAAAGTGGGGGCTGCGGTCCCCTGAGGGGCCGCCAGGGGGCCCCAGACAGCTCTAGAGGGGTGCGAATCTCTGTGTCTGGAGAATCGATTCAAAATCGATTTTTCAATTCAGAAGCGATTTTTTTTATTCAGAAACGATTATATATTTAAATGGTCATAAATTTAGTTTCAGTTCTGTAACTGACAAGCTGAAAAGAATAAACAACAATGTAAACAAATAGAACATTTATTTAAAACAATAATTTTAGGTTCCTTTTTGTATCAATTTTTTTTGCATCGTTTGATATTTATACCAAAAATAGGAACAAATTATACAGGAATGCATTAAATTCTGTAACTTAAATAACTAGTATTAGGTTAGCTTTTTGCTCTGTTACTTATAGAAAATGATTGTTTAAATTGATTGTTTGAACTCGGTTTTTTTTTGGGTTTTTTAAAGGGGACCACACATGCAAAATTCACTTTTTAATGTTTTTTTACTAAACTTTGGGTATTTACTTCATAAAAAAACAGTCCTTGTGCCAAAAAAATGCACCCAGTGGTTTATTTACTCTAAGTAGATTTATTTATTTTTGATAAATACACCAGGATTCACACTTCCTGCATTTATTGACGTCACAAGCCGCCAGCCAATCAGATCAAACCTGAGTCCAGCCCCTCACCTAGCAACCCCTGGTTAGGCTCAACCCACTTCTGTATTAAACACATGACTGTTGTTTTTCATGATTTCATCTCATCTTTTGTTTATATGTTCTTAATTTCATGTGTACAGCACTTTGTTGCAGCTGTGTTTTTTTAAATGGCTTTATAAATAAAGTATAATTGTTATTTTTATGTTTTAGTTCAATTTTTAGTGTATTTGCGATCGCTGCCAACGCGCAGCCGGCAAAAATTAAACGAGCGGACCACAGGCGGAAGGACCGGGTTCGACGGGACCCTCTTCCGGCGCGATGGAGCGGAGCTTCAACTGTACAGCCTTGCAGCAGCCTCGCAGCAGGCTCGCAGCAAGAGGACCTTCTCCTTACAGATTAATTTACGGGAGACACTTGGTGAACTTTGTGTTGTCTTCACTGGAACAGCGATAACTCCCAAAATCTCATCGCGTGCAACGAGCGGAGCTGGCGAAAACCGGAAGAGGAACAAGCTAACATTAGCTTCGGATTCGGGTGGTCTAATGCTAAAAGGAGCAGCAAACTGCGGCGCGCTCAGACGGGTTTCGGTAAGTTATCTTAAGCTAACACTAACAGTAAGTCAAATGAGTAATAAAAAAAGAGCTAATTTTAAAACAACAACACATTACAGATACTGGCTGTTACAGAGGGCGTGAACAGATCGTTGAAGGGCGTGGACTTCAAGAAACCGGTCGTTCAAAACGAAAGTTAAAAATGGCAGAATTAAAAAGGGTATAATTGATTATCTAATAATTATTTTGTGCATTAAATTGAAGGAATAGGGTCTGGATATCCCACAGAAATACCATAAAAATTTAAAAAATACATCTGAGGTCCCCTTTAAGAGGGAAGATAAAATAAGATTTCTTCTTCTTTCTGCCACCTTTCATTTTATGTATTCTTTCATATACTATGAGATATGGTTTTATTTTCTTTATCTTTTGGGTTTTAATGATAAAAGAAAAAAAAATCGATTTTGGGGCTTTTAGAATCGATTCTGAATCGCCAGGAATAAGAATCTAGATTCTTTTTTTTTAAATCTATTTTTTTTCCCTGCACCTCCAAGTAATAATAATAAAAATTGCACACTAGAGCAATCTGTATCTGTTATTTCCAGATAAACACTCTTGAGCGAGAGGATAGATTTATTTAGTTTTGTTCTGCTGGTCAAGAGTTTGTTGAAAAGTTGTTGTTTTTTCCAGTAGGAATTTCAATGGGAATTTTTTTTCAGTGTTTAAAACATTAGTTAATAAAAAAATTATGCTCAGCAGTTGTAATAAGCGTTAAAACGTTCTAAAAGTTGACGTTTCTTTACATATAGTGGCAGGGCGTTTGACTTGGGACCCGAAGGACGCGGGTTCGCGCCCCGGCCACTACATACCTTGGGGTGTCTATGAGTGCACACCTAATTCTCCAGCTCCCCGAGCGCTTTCTGGCTGCTCACTGCACCACCTGGTGGTGGTTGGGTTAAATGCAGAGACGAATTTCGCCAAAGACATTATTATTATTATTATTATATTTTGTAGCATTGTTTGTGGGTTTGCAAGGGGGGCCTCGGCCAGAGGCTAATGCTGTTTAGGGGGGCCATGGCATGGAAAAGTTTGGGAACCCCTGGTCTAAGACACTGGTTCCCAACGGTGGAGTCAGAACTGCACTGTGGGTCACAAAACACCAATTAGGACTCTTTTTATTGGCTTAGAGGCGTTTATATGGTTCATTCTGCCACATCTGAGGTCACAAGTCTCTTCCATTGTTAAGTGTAGCAATAGCTTTAAAGCTTGGAAACCATTGAGCTGCTTTATTTGGATTTAACATTATGTTTATAACCATCAGTGATTTACCTCCTCCATAAGTGGTTCTCCAACCTCCTCGCACCAATCCAGCTTCCTTAAGTGCCAACAGGTACCTGAACATTTTACAAACAAGAAACTGAAATTAAAATCTGTTTCAGGAAAGCAAAGAATGAGTGAATAAAAACAGAACAATGTAAACTTACCATCAAGCCCAACAGCATCCAGCATGGCTTTGAGACACTGTCAAGACAATTTAAACAACTTTTTAGAGAAGTAGTTAAGACTCTTAAGTGAATATATTGTAAATAGCTTCCTATATATATATATATACAGGTATTCCCCGATTTACGAGCGAGATCCGTCACAAGGAGGCGTCGTAAACCGGAAATCTCGTAATTTGGAACGGCCGCCATTTCTCTCGTAAACCCGGAAGTCCGCTCGTAAATTTCGCCAGCGCACCTAAAAACACTCTATTTTCATCTAAAAACTACTTTTGAGTGCATAAAAATGATCGGAAACGTGTGTTTATATGCTTAACTTGCTAACTGTAGTGAAAAAACACATGAAAACTCAGTATTTTTTTCGTTTTTTCCAAAAATTCAACCCGGAAGTCCGCTCGTAAATTTCGCCAGCGCACCTAAAAACACTCTATTTTCATCTAAAAACTACTTTTGAGTGCATAAAAATGATCGGAAACGTGTGTTTATATGCTTAACTTGCTAACTGTAGTGAAAAAACACATGAAAACTCAGTATTTTTTTCGTTTTTTCCAAAAATTCGCAGCTCGTAAGTCTGGGACCTCGCAGATCAGAGCGCTCGTAATTCGGGGACTACCTGTATATATATATATATATATATATATATATATATATATATATATATGTATTAATTTGAATCTTCTCACTTCTCTGACAGTGCAAGTTTTCTCTACGATAATGTCCATCTCCATGCCAGCAGAGGGAGCAGAACCCACAGTGAAGTGCAAGAACAGCTGTGATGGAGAGATTAAACTTTTATCAGTCAGAACTCCTTGATTTGTTTTACTGGTTCTGCAGCTTTCATCATTGCAGCTGCAGGAGAAGACGTCACTGAAGAAAGAAAAAAGCACACCTGTGATTGCTTGGGGCTATTTCCCCGACACAGAGTCAGTGTGGTCATGAGTCGCACGCCTGCGTCCCGAACACTCAGCTCCTCACACACTGACAGAAAACCAGCAGAAGACATCACAAGTGCACTTTAAAAAAACCTGATTCAAGACTTCAAAGACAGATGATTGGAAGGAAAATTGCAAGATAAGACGGGGGAGAGTTTATTAAAACATTTACAGGACGGAAGTGTAAAAAAAAAAATAAAGTTTGACGTTCTGCCAAAATGAGGGGGATTTCCAGCTCTTAAGTTATGTGGGCCACTGAAATCAACCCCGGGTAGGAAATGATACAGTACCTGGAGGAAGGAGTTTCCCTGCGCAGTCCACCTGCCTCAGACAGTACTGCACACCTGGACACCAGCACAAAACAGCCATTTTTAAAGAGTTATAAAGCCAACTGAAACACAACACCATGAAAACACTGAAACTGAAGGACAAGCATGTGTTGCCCACCACCATTTATACCACTGTTTTGGACTAACATCATCTTGGCTAAATTTTAATAAGTGACAACTTGTAAGACTTATTGACTTGGCTAGTACTACATTAAACTCAACATCTTCAAAATAGCCTGAGTTATAACTAGCTGGATGAAGTCAAACAACTGTGGCAGCCATCTTAAACTGGGTGACTCCAAAAGTTAATGATCCATCTGAGATTCATTCAAATCTGTCCAGTCGTTCATGTCATGAGACAATTTTTCTAACAAACAGGACGGACTCCAGTTTTAAGTAAATATATGATGTATGTGTTGTGATCAAGTCTCAGCTACTACCACACCCAGTTATAACTAAATATCTGTAAAACTGACTGATTTAAAGTGTTTTTTAATGATCAGATGGTTGTGGCAGCCATCTGAAATTGGGCGACTACAGTCAATCAGTAGATGCCAATGAATACATTTTAAAAACTTCCATCCATTATCTTCTGCCTGTTCTGAAGTCAGGTCATGGAGGCAGCAGCTTGAGCAGGGAGGTCCAGACATCTCTTTCCACAGCCTCCTCTTCCAGCTCTTCTGGGAGGACTCCCAAGATGTCCCCAGGCCAAATGAGAGACTAAATCTCTGCAGTGTGCCCTGGGTCTTCCCTGGGGTCTCCTCACAGTTGAACATGCCTGAAGCACCTACCTAGGGAGGAACCCAGGAAGCATTACCAGATGCCCAAACCCACTCAACCGGCTCCTCTCGCTGTGGAGGAGCAGCAGTTCTACTCACGAGTCTCTACTGGTAACTGAATGTTTCACCCCATCTCCAAGGGAGAGACCAGCTACCCTGCAGAGGAAACTCATTTCAACCGCCTGTATCCATGATCTCATTCTTTCAGTCACTACCCAGAGTTTGTGAACACAGGTGAGGGTAGGAACGTAGACTGACCGGTAAACAGAGAGCTTTGCCTTACAGCTCAGCTCCTTTTTCACCACAACGGACCGGCACAGAGTCCACAATACTGCGGACATTGCACCAGTCCATCAGTCCATCTCGCGCTCCATTCTTCCTTTACTCGTGATCAAAACATTTCATTAAACATTTATGCCCCTTTATCGTCGACAGAAGGCGACACCATTCTGAGTAACATTTACGTGAAGAATAAAAATCTCTTCGTAGTCAATTAGTTATAACTGAGGGACCAAAAAGTGACATAAAAATACTTTTTAACTTCTTGGAGACAGTTTGAACACACATTTTTAATTCTTTAAACCTTTTCTACAGTTTTTTTTTTACTTGATCATTTCCCCTCATTAATCGTCATAATGTTTTGAAATATTTTGTCACTTATGTATAGAGCTCATAAAAATACACTACCGTCAAATATCCAAATGTATTTTGTGAAAAGATCAAGTTGTTACAATCTCAAGGGGAAAGATGTATTTGTTAAATTGCAGTTTAGAACTAGTTTGAAGGGAAGAACTACCTTAATTCAAGGAGTACGATTATGGAATAACTTAATGACAGATGTTAAAGAAGCTAAATCAATCCTTGTATTTAAGAAACTGGTTAAAAACAAATTGTTAAACAATTATAAATGAATGTATTTTAATGCGTAATATGTGTGAATTGAAAATTGAATGAGTTATTTACTTATTTTGTTATTATACAATTTTGTTTGAATTATTAGATAAATAAGATATTTAATAAGATATTTTCATCATCTGCTACCTTTTCATTTTACACCTTATATTTTTTTCTTTTCATTTGCTTGTCATTTGTTGTATCACATTTTGTAAAATGAATAAACTTTAAAAATAATAATAATAATAATAATAATAATAATAATAATAATAATAATAATAATAATAAGGAGCAGATTTAATAAGATATTTTCTTCATCTGCTACCTTTCATTTTATTTTTTTAAATTTCCTATTACATATATGTTAATTGTTGTATTTCATTATTATAAAATGAATAAATGAATAAAACAAAAAACAAAACAAATAAAGCAATAATCAGTTTGGGGGTTATCACATTTGCAAATGAGCCGTGTTGAACTCAACACTGATGTAAACTCTGTTGAAATGGTTAGAAGAATAAAGAGTGGTGGCCTCTTCGGATCTAACGTTTTTTTTTTAAATGCAAACCTTGTCAAGGAAACACAGATGTGCAGTAAATCAAACACAGACAAACCCATAAATTAAATTAGTCGAACAACGTTTATGATGTTCTACGTTTACGAGTGCGTCTGCAGTGCTATAATCATGGATCATTGTGAGCATCTTGCCTGAAGGTTGCTCGTGCAGCTGCAGCTCCTCCAAGGCTCTCTGCTTCACTTCACACACAAGCTGCGCAGAGACAAATCAAACAGCCACATGTTAACGGTTCAGATCAAAAACATAAACAGACAATAAAGATCAACAAGGTGTAAATTACTGACCATACTTCCTGTGGCAGAAACCTTGACTCTCTTCCTCTCCTCGTCCGCTTCCTCTTCACCTCCTTTTACTCGTGGTGGGAGCTCCACCTGGAGCCAGCGGCAGTCTGACGGCGTGGTCACAGTGACGACGTCTCCGTTCCTGGTGAACACGCTGCACCCCGTCATGGAAGCTCGTTAGGAACAACAACGGTTAAAAATTGTGTACCACAAGGCTCAGTCTTAGGACCAACCCTCTTTACAATTTACATAGCTCATGTAGGTCAGAGCATCCCTGATGCATCCTTACATTTCTATGCTGATGACACTGTTTACTGTCAAGCTAAAA